>PVIC010000712.1:91402-110521 GCA_004025085.1 Thryonomys swinderianus | reverse complement strand
GAGGCAGGCGCCGGAACCACTGAGCTAACCCTCTGGCCCGAGGCTTTTTATTCTTAACTAACTTTTATTAACTGTCCCACACATTCCACAGAGGTGTGGGAAAAGTAGAGACATTTCTATCCCTGGTTTTTGTTTTTGTTTTTGTTTTTTTTGAGACAGGGTCTTGCTTTGTAGTTCAGGCTGGCCCTGAGCTCACTATGTAGCCCAGGCAAGCCGCTGTGAACTCAGCAATCCTCCTGTCTCTGCCTCCTGAGTGCTGGGATTACAGGCGTGAGCCATCTATCCCTGGTTTTTGTCCCAGCTTTGATTCTATATAGCTCTCAAAATGTAAAAGAGACACTTCATGCTGTGTAAGTCCTGGGAACTGCTGCCATCCACTTGAGAATGTGGTGCTAGGGCTCAGTAGGGGTAGGTTTTGTTACAGAATATCTCTGACAAGAGCTCTACTTGTGGGCATATTCTAGAAGTCCTGTTTCTACTGTTACTGGGAAGCCAGGTCCTGATGTAGCAGGAACAGGCCCCCACTTCCTTGGTCCTCAGTTCTGTGTGCTGTTGATGAGAGAATTCAGTTAAGACTCATACTGTGCAAAAGTCTAGGTAGAATATCTTGTAAAGTAGATGTGGAGAGTTACGCCTTTGCAAGGAGGCAGGCAATGCCACAAAGGCATCTGCACTGAGTGAAGGTTTGGATACATTTTGCATGCCCAGGAGTTATTCTTAGGGTCTGGGGAACTAGGGTATACTTATATGCCTATCAGCATTTTACTTAGAAATTGCCCTGAAAAATGTCTCCCTATCCTTTTTAGGTGGTCACTGTCCTCAGGGGCTTAATCAGGTAAGAAACCTACAAAAGATTAATTCCTTCATTTAAAACAGGTCCCAAGGAAAGGCAGAAGTTTCTTTAGAGAACATTTCCCTTCTTGCTATCAGTGGGCTGTAGTCTGTGACAGCCTACAATGCAAGGTGCCTTGTTCTGGAGGGAGATAGCCAGGTGATCAGATAGCCGAAGGAATGTGCACAGGTGTGACCTCCAGATGTCACGTGCTGTGGGACCCCTTTGGGCTTGAGACCTTACAAATGAGTATAGATATGTTATACATTGAAGTCTTTAACAGAGACAGGTCCCTTGCCTCTGGGGCGTGTGACACATGGCCCCCTAACCTACCTTCTCATTTGAAGTGTATATGACACCCAGTCTGTGCTGTACAAGGCAGGCTCCTGCTTGCTCTGCCTCTTCTGCCTGGCTCTGATCTCCCTGCTATGCCTGTGTGGCACGTTGTGGAGCACATGGTGCTTGAGGAGATAGTCCAGGCTAAATGTGGTCCTGAGCAAGAGGTTTTTTGGGGAGGAGGATACTTTGTCTTTTCTCTTTAGTAAATACCTTAGTATGTATTTTCTAAGGACTTAGGCATCTTTTTGATATCACAGAACCATGATCAAAACTCAGAAATTTTCTAGTCATGGTGATGGTACCTGTAATCCCCTACTTTGGGAGGCTGAGACAGGAAGATCATGAGGTTGAGCCCAGCCTAGGCAACTTAGTGTCTTAGTGAGATCCTGTCCCAAAAAAGGGCTGGGGCTATAGCTCAGTGTAAAGGCCTTGAGTCCTTAGGAAGTTTAACATTATTATATTGTTATCTATACCTCATAATCAAATTTCATCAGTCACTGAGTATTATTTTAATAGCTGTTTTTTCCTGATCCAAGGTCACATGTCATATAGTACCATGTCTTTTTAGTCTCCTTTAATCTAAAGAAGTTCCTCAGCCTTTCTTTGTCTTTCTCAGCAAGAGGTTTTGTAGAATGTCCAGTATTTTTTCATGATCACATCCACATTACCTGTTTTTGGCAGGGGTGTTGTGACTCGTTTTTATTCATTTTGTTAGAGCGTCCTCGGTGTGTCATAACCTGAGGTACTTGATGTTGGTTTTTTGATAACTTGGGTAAGGTGGTTCTTCTAAGTCTTTCCTCTGTGATGCTATAATTTTAATCTTTGTAATTAATAAGTAATTTAGAGATGTATTTTGCAGGGGAGCAGGATGAAACCCAGGACCTTGTGCACACTAGGTGCTATACCCCCTAACCCCAGGGAGAAGTTTTTAGATGTCTCCATTTGGTGTCATAAATGGAGAATAAAGGTGCTCTGGCCAGTTTAACCTGGTAATCCTGCTGAGAACACCGAGCCACCCTGTAGAGCACTACTTATGTGCAGAGTCCTGTAAGTGCTTTACACTTGTGAGCCTTTACACCTCATATTAGCCCTCTCAGATGAATACCCTATTTTTCACCAAGGAAACGGAGGCACCAACTGGTTCAAGTGATTTGTCTGAGGTTGCAACAACCATAGAATGGCAAAACTGTGGGTAAGCACAGTCCTGCCTGCATGTATGACACAGGGTGCTGCCTGCTAACTCCTGTGGGCCTCTCACCTTCCCTGCAAATGTAGTTCTTCAACATGGTTTGATTCTCACTGTCCTGGACTCCGTGGTTTTTCATTGAGCATCAGTGCAGTCTTGTCTAGACGTGATAGATGGACTGGGAAAGAACCAAAGGTTTTCACTTTAAGATTGGAATCCAGTAGGCTTTTCATTGAAGCCAGAAGAATCTTTCCTGTGTGATTATATTTGACATCCAAGCCTGTGCAAAAGTGAATGAAGAAGCTTTTGTCCAAGAAGGACTAAGAACCCAGCTATTTGCTGACTTGGCCAACAAGCTGTCACAATAGTGATCCCTGAAGAAAAGAAAATAAGGAGGTGGTGAACTCTACGGTCTTTCCCCCAGCATCACCTAGAGACGAGTTTCATATCTCACTTCAGGGAAAAGGAACCTAAACAAAGTCAACAATCTTGGCACTGAGAAGATAAAGTTGAGGATGCCAAAGCAGCTGGAATTTGCAGAGACCACTATATAGGAAACATCCCCAAAGACGTCTGGAAACATCTTGAGACATTTGGTTGGTGAGTGCTCATCTGTGCAGACTGAAACTCATGGAGCAAAGTGAGGAACAGCAGCTGCTGCAGAAAATGTAAGAACACTTTCTGGGACAGAGAGAGCTTGTTAGACACACAGGCCATGCAGTAGCATCATGCTCAGTGTCTAGCTTGAGAGAGCATAGCTTCAAATCAGGTCTATGTTGAAAAGCAAACTAAACTCAGCATCTCCTATTACATAATACAGATGACTTCTGACACCATGTGGGGTCTGGGTGCTCCTCCATGGCCTTCAGTCCCTAACTGGCTGTCAAAACCTGGCCAGAAACTAGAATGTCTTCCCCAAGATGGGTCAGCACTGGCAAGCACTTAGTTTTGCAGCAGCAGATACCAGTTGAATCCTTCAATTCATATTGGTTCTTATAATGTCTCCTTGGAGGTTAGATTCCACAGGCTGTGGGCTCAGTAACAAGACTACCCTTCCCCCCATGCTGGTTGCAAGCCCCAGTCTGTTTTATCTGTGCCTTTGACTGACTGGTTGTACATCAAGGTTCCCACAGCCCCCACTCCAGTTTCCATGAATTTGCTTGAGTGACTCCCAGAACTTGGGGAAACTTACTTGGATTGCATGTCAGTTTATTTCACCTAACATAATGGTCTGGATGTATCCACTTTCTTAAAAACGAATCAGATTTATCTTTCTTTATGACAAACTAGTACTCCATTATGTACTAAGATTGTCCATGGATCTGTTGATGGGTATATAGGCAGCTTTCAAGATTTACCTGTTATGAATTGTGCTGCTCTAAACATCCATTTATCACTGTGGTATAATGTCTTTAACTCTTTCAGGAGGAAAGCAAGAAGCAGAACAACTAGGTTGAATGGAATTTCTAGTTCTAGTTTTTAAAAAATATCTCCATACTGATGTCCATAGTGGTTGTATCAGTTTGCATTTCCACTCTCAGGACTAAAGGTTGCCTTTTTTCCCCACAGCCTTGTCAGCAGTTGTTTTGTTCTGGTTTTTTTTTTTTTTCTTTTCTTTTCTTTTTTGAGACAGGGTCTCGCTTTGTAGTTCAGGCTGGCCCTGAGCTCACTCTCTAGCCCAGGCTAGCCTCAAACTGACAGCAGTCCTCCTGCCTCCGCCTCCCAAGTGCTGAGTTGACAGATGTGAGCCACCATGCCCAGCATTTGTTCTGCTTTTCTTTATGGTAGCCGTTCTTTCTGGAGTAAGATAGAATCTCAAGATTGTTTCAATTTGCATTTCTGTGACTACCAGAGATGGTGAACATTTTTTTCCTATATTTATTGGCCATCTGTATTTCTGAGAGGTTTCTTTTCAGTTGCCCATTTCTTGATTGAATCTTTTATCTTGGGAGATACAATTTCTTTTTTTTTTTTTGGAGCTCTTTATATGTTACAGATATTAGGCTTCTGTCAGGAGTAGCTGGCAAGGATTTTCACCTGTTTTTTAGGTTGTTTCTTCACTGTATTGATTATTTATTTGCTTTGCAGAAGGTTTTTAATTTGCTATAATCCCATTTTGTTGATTCTTAATGCTGTTTCTTGTTTAATTGGGGTTCAGTTTAGAATGTCCTTTTCTGAAAGGCCAAGAATCTTTTTTTTTTTTTTGAGACAGGGTCTTGCTTTGTAGTTCAGGCTGGCCCTCAGCTCACTATGGAGCCCAAGCAAGCCTCCAACTCGGCAATCCTCCTGCCTCTGCCTCCCGAGTGCTGGGATTACAGGCATGAGCCACCATGCCCCGGCACTGTGGTATGTGATATTGATGGCTGGTGGGTGTGAGTCACCATGCCCAGCATTGTATGTGGTTACCGGGATGGAACTCAGGACCTTGCACTTGCGAGGTAGGCGCAAGAACCACTGAGCTAAATCTCCAGCCCAAGGCCAAGAATCTTAATAAATATTTCTCCAAAGAAAATGCACAAGTAGCCAATAAGTATATAAAAAGATGCTCAATCAGTTAGTTATCCAGGAAATGCAAATTAAAATAAAGGTGAGTTAGCATGGTTCCTCTTATAAGAGAAACCCAAAATATAAATTTTTAAAAAAACAAAATAAAAGGTAGATAATAGGAAGTAGGGGAATAGATCTCAGATCGGAAAGGGATCAAGAAGTGGAGGGAGGAAAAGGGGATTAAAGGAGGAATGTAGATGTGTTATGTACATGTACAAGCTCCACATAAGGAATGGAAACATTGTATACTGTAAAAATGTACTAATAAAGAATACGTTAAAATAATATAATGATGAGTTTTTAATGCATGCCCACAAGAATGTCTAAAACTGAAAAGACTGACCAAAAATATCAAGAACAGAATAGAATATAAATTTGGAACTCTCAGAGTGCTATTGGAAATACAAAATATACAACTTTGGAAAATTATTTGAATGTTTCTTGTAAATTCCATGTTCCTTACAATCAGCAATTTCACCCTTTGGTTACTTAAGAGAAATGAGCACATGTCCACAAAAAGACACATGCATGAATTTTCATAGCTACTTCATAATTCCAATCTAGAAGCAGTCCAAATGGCCCTCAGTGGATGAGCAGATAAACAAATTATGGTATAGTTTGTGTAGTGGAATCAATGCCAGTAACTTAAACCACTGATACATACAGTAACATAGTTGGATCTCAGTGCAAAATATCCTGAGCAAAAGAAGCCAGAAGCAAAAGAAATCTGCTTATATCTCCATTTATACAAAATTCTAGAAAATAAATGAATGCATTAGTGACAGAAAGCAGATACATCCTTACCATGGAGTGGCAGTGGTGGGACTGACTGCAAAGGGTCTTAAAAGAATTTTTTGAGCTGATGGGAGTTACTCCATATTATAGTGAGGGTCACTTCAATGTATATATTTCTCAAATGTCATTAAAGTGTATGCTTAGTACAGGTGCATTTTTGAAATGTAAATTTATACCTCAAGATTTAAAATAGAGGAAAAAACCTCAGTGATCAAGCTGTTCTGTCAACTTAGTCTGATCAAACTTCAGTACCCATTAAAGGAAAACAACAAGATAGAAACACTTTAACAGTGTCACTAACAATAATATGTTTATCCCCACTTAAAAATTACTGGACATGTGAAGAAATAAGAAATTGTGAGAAAAATAAAATGTCAGTCTGTATAAGTAAGCCTGGAAATGACAGAGTGTAGAATCACTTTAAAAAAAAAAAACTTGAGGGGCCGGAGGGTTAGCTCAGTGGTTCCGGTGCCTGCCTCATAAGCGCAAGGTCCTGAGTTCGATCCCCAGTAACCACATACAATGCTGGGCATGGTGACTCACGCCCACCAGCAATCAATGCCACATACCACAATGCTGGGCGTGGTGGCTCACGCCTGTCATCCCAGCACTCGGGAGGCAGAGGCAGGAGGATTGCTGAGTTCCAGGCTTGCCTGGGCTACATAGTGAGCTCAGGGCCAGCCTGAACTACAAAGCGAGACCCTGTCTCAAAAAGCAAAAAAAAAAAAAAAAAAAAAACCTTGAAAATAATTATGATAAATATGCTGAAGATTTTAAAGAAAGATCATAACAAGGAACACAATAGAGGATATGAAGGTGAACCAAAAGAAACATGTAAAACTTAAAATACAATTTCTGGAAAATTCATTGGATGCACTTAATAGAAAAGAATAGATGAATGCATTTGAAAACCTAACAAAACTTTATAATTTGAAGCACAGAGAAAAATGAAAGAACAGTGAACAGACCTTACTGACGAATGGAAAAATATCAAAGGCCTGACATGTAATTAGATTTCCAGAAGAGCCAGGACAGGAAAGAGCAGAAAAAATATTCATCTGAGCATTTTCCAAAGTTAAGGAAAACCATTAATGCACAGATCCAAGAATCTAATGAACCCCAGGCAAGATAAACACAAAGAAAATCACACTATACCATGTGAAAACCGACTTTTGAAAAACAATGATAAAAACAAAATTGTAAAAACAACTAGAAGAAAAAAGATATTATATAAAAAGTAAGGTCATTACATGAAAAGTAATACTGATTTTTTTTTGTCAAATCAGTCAAGACAGTAGAATAGCATTTTTAAAGTACCAAAACTAAAAACCTGTCAAGCTAGGATTCTGTATCCAGTAAAGATATCTTTTATAAATGAAGGGAGATTTTTTTAAAAAATGTTTAAAAATTCTTTGAATTTTTCTTATCCAAAGCCAATGATTCTTACTGTGACCACTCTAATTCAGCACCTGGGTCCCTTTATGAGTTTGATATCTTTATTTATAGTTTTAATGGGGGCTGTAGCAAATTGCAGAAGTTGTCATGCTAACCCTAAAAATTCCTGCCGACACAGTAGCAAAGAGCAGTGCACTGTGGCTCTGGGCTCCTAGAGGTCATGTGGGTAATCAGTTATTCACATTGCCTCCTGTTTATGATCCCCTTCTCTGCCTTTTCCCCTGGGCTGCTGGATATAGTGTAAGTGCCAGGTTCTGAGCCCGTTTTTTTTTTTTTTTTTTTTTGAGACAGGGTCTCACTTTGTAGTTCAGGCTGGCCCTGAGCTCACTATAGCCCAGGCAAGCCTCGAACTCAGCAATCCTCCTGCCTCTGCCTCTTGAGTGCTGGCATGAGCCATCACACCTGGCACTGTGTTATGTGATAATGATTGCTGGCGGGCATGAGTCACCAGTATTGTTGTGTATGGTTACCGGGGATCAAACTCAGGACCTTGTGGTTGCTAGGGAGGCACCAGAACCACTGAGCTAAATCTCCAGCCCCTCCAGATCTAACTCTTTTTTTTTTTTTTTTTTTTGAGACAGGGTCTTGCTTTGTAGTTCAGGCTGGCCCTGAGCTCACTATGTAGCCCAGGCAAGCCTTGAACTCAGCAATCCTCCTGCCTCTGCCTCCCGAGTGCTGGGATTACAGGCGTGAGCCACCACGCCCGGCACTGTGGTATGTGGTATTGATTGCTGGTGGGCGTGAGTCTCCACGCCCAGCATTGTATGTGGTTACTGGGATCGAACTCAGGACCTTGCGCTTGCAAGGCAGGCACCAGAACCACTGAGCTAAATCTCCAGCCCCAGATCTAACTCTTATAGACCTCCTCTGCTGTGTGACCACCCTAAAAGTGATGTCCTGTGGCATCTGAGATCAAGTTGTTAAGAAATATTGCTACTTCCATCTTGGGCGTGCTTTCTTATTGCTCCCTGGCAGTTCGCTTGCTCTCAGGAAAGCCTGCTGCCATGATTGAGGACACTCAGGCAGTCTTGTTGTGAGGCCTGCTGGGAGGTGCCGTGGCTGCTGCCCTATGTGTGAGCCTTCTCAGGCCCTGAGACCAGGCTTCCATGGATTCAGCCCTCACTGGCAGCTTGCCTGCAACCTGTAGAAAGACCATGAGTCAGAACTACCAGCTAAGCTAAAACTAAGTGTTACTGTTTTGACACTATATTTTGAAGTAATTTGTAAAACAGTGGTATATAGCAAAATTGAGTATGAGAGACTCTAAGAGACTTAATCCCTGTTCTCCAATATGTTTCCTGTTTCTAGTCTACTTAGAGAAACAGATCACTTGAATTAGTAACTTGTCCCGTATTGAATGAGCAGGAAAAAAGTTGATTCTGTTCTATCTATCTGTGGGTTGAAAAGCACAAGCTTAGATCCTGGGTTTTGTCTTGCTGAGTGGGGTTTCCAGGATCCCAGAGAGTAAGCTATGGCATCACTACTCCTGGGCTTTGGAAGGTAGTTGAAGCAGGGTCAGAGACACCAGCCAACATCTCATCCAGTGCAATAGTTGGCTGATGCTTCAGTCTTAAAGACCTGTTTGTCATATTATTAAATGGCTTCTTTTCAGCAGCCTTACCTGATTGCTCACTGCTTATATTGTAACTGGGTAGGCGATCTCAATTTCTACAGTCTACACTGGTTTACCAAACAAAATGCAGCAGAAGGGCTATTTCTGTGACATAGTGGGCCTTTTCAGTTGTTTGTGGAAGGCACACAGTGCCACGGAGCTTGTTCATTCTGTGTGTGGTGACTTTTTTTTTTTTGAGACAGGGTCTTGCTTTGTAGTTCAGGCTGGCTCTGAGCTCACTATGTAGCCCAGGCAAGCCTCGAACTCAGCAATCAGCCTGTCTCTGCCTCCCGAGTGCTGGGATTACAGGCACGAGCCACCACATCCGGCACTGCGATATGTGGTATTGATTGCTGGTGGGCGTGAGTCTCCACGCCCAGCATTGTATGTGGTTACCGGGGATTGAACTCAGGACCTTGCGCTTGCAAGGCAGACGCCGGAACCACTGAGCTAACCCTCTGGCTCTGAGGTGACTTTTTATACATGTCTTCTCAATTGTGTGACTTTGTTTTGCCCCTTTATGTTAAGGAAATGGTTAATAGATCTTTCTTTTCCTTTCAGTTGCCCTGGAGTCTCTCCAGTGCTAAAGTCCTAGCTCCTGTGTAATGTAGAGCTGGACTTTGTGTCTGGCCCTGAGCACTCATAGTAGTTCTCCCAGCCATCTGTTCTTCCCTTGTCCTTCCAGGGTGCTTAGACATAGTTGTCACTCTTTTGATTTAATAGGAAATGTATTCGCTTATTTCTTGGCAGAGTGTTTTAATTCTTTCTTCATTCTCTTCTTGCTCACTCACACCCAGCTCCTCTTGCATAGCATCAGTTGTGCTGAGAGCTTCATTACATCTATAAGTAGCTTGGTGGATGATTCAGACCAAAGGATGCTTGCTGATAGGGCTCTCACCTTGCTGAGACTGAGGATAGGTAGAAGAGCCCTATGCCTATTTTTTTCTCAGCGTCCCATGGATTGTGCCTTGCCTTTCTGAGTGGAAGCTGGCTCAGGCAATCTGTTTCATATAAAAAGTATCATAGGCAGGTATGCTGATCCTCAGGCTAGTTTATGTCCAGTCTAGCCTTAGAGGGTTGAAGCCAAGTTGTGAGACAAGCCCCAAAACACCACCCTATAGGATCCTCTCCAAAACCCTGAACACAGAGTTGATGTCCCTTCAGTACATGTAGCTGGGGTTAACATCTTTTTTTTCTTTTTTCTTTTTTTTTGAGACAGGGTCTCGCTTTGGAGTTCAGACTGGCTCTGAGCTCACTATGTCACCCAGGCAAGCCTCAAACTCAGCAATTCTCCTCTCTCTGCCTCCCAAGTACTGGTATTACAGGTGTGAGTCACCATCCCCTGTATTGTATGTAGTTACCAGGATCGAACCAGGGACCTTGTGGTTGCTAGGCAAGTGATGAAACCACTGAGCTAAATCTCCAGCCTGGCACCATCTTTTTTGTCTTAGTCTTCCACCAAGCTGTGCTCTGCCTTAGTCTTTGGCCACTCACTGTTCTCTTTGATACAACAGGCATGTTCTATTCCCAGGATCCTGCTTTTCTTCACAGCCTGTGCTCCCAGTGCTCAGGGCCTTGGATTATTCACATAGCTTTTGCTCTGTACTCATGTATCACTTCTTCCTTCCTCCAGCCCACCTGCTCTTCCTCAGTGGAGAGAGGTAGGAAGTAGCTCTAAGTGGACCTGAAAGGTAACCAGCAAGGAGCGCTTGGGATAAAGCTGTTACTGTGGAATTAAGTTTTCTTTGGCTGTTCTTACCTGCCTTGCCTATTCCCACCTTACTGCCAGGCTGGAAGACCAAGGACATGAACTCTTCTGCCCAGGTTCTGGCTGGTAACACAATTTGTATTGTTTGAAAACAGAGAAGCCTGGAACTCATCTCACTGGAGTGAGCTGCTAAAGAAAAGTTCTTAAATGGAGTTATATAACTCTGATGTCAAGCACTAGGCTTCCATGGACTGTTCCAAGAGTGCTTCTGTCAGTAAAGTTGTAAGGTATAGTCCATTGTTCCCAGGGCCAGAGTTGTTTGCCTGGGTACATGAACAGGATCCTCACAAGCCAGAGATGCTCCTACAGCATGGCTTGCTCATACAGCAGAGGAGTGTGGGAAACTGGTTATGCACCATGCTGTTGGTGATCCCACCAGCTTCCTCTGAGAGGTGGTATCACACTGGCTCTTACAAGATGTTTAGGCTACATGTGGCCTCTTGTAACTCTAGAAAGCTGGTCCTCTGAACTCAGATTTGTCTTTGCTTCTTTGTGGAGCTTTGTAATAGACCAGTTTCTGTTGGTTTTAGGTGCCTGCCCTTGGAAGAACAGAGAAAGCATTTGCTCAATGCTTTCAGAACATAAGCTCTTGTAGAAGGGCTCTTGCAACAACCAGGCAGACAAGTGTTTGTCATCTAAAGGCATGGTTCCCACATGAGGAGCAGAGGTGGAAAAACCAGAACTATGCAATTTCTAGACCAGGGAATAGAGGTGGTATAGCCTGGTGGTCACCTGTGTAGGCCTTGAGATCAAACTGCCCAAATTTGGGCTTTAGCCTTTCATGACCACCATGCCATGTGATGGTAGTTTTTCTAGTGCTGTGTGACTTTAACTTTTTGAAATTGTTTCTTGTCCTCCTTTAGGGGAGGCAGTTATCTGTCTTGATGAGTTTTTGTAAGAATGAACAGGATAAGGAGCATAGCATGGCCTGGTGAATGGTAGGTTCTGAGTGAAGGACAGCCTTTTGAGGTTCACCTTGCTGATAGACTTCAGTAGTGGATGGTTCTGGGGAAGTAGGAAGTCCCCATCATATCATTTCATATCAGATTTTATAATTGGAAAAATACAAATAGCTTAATTCAAGACTCCATCTATAGTTACAGCTGGAGGGATTGTATGGCTTGTCTGAGACTTCCTAGCAAGGTGAGAGTCTAACTATGCCAGTACTAGACCAAAGTATCCTATGTCCTAGGCCTTTATTGTGCCCCTCCACCTAGCTTGGTGGCTCTTTCTGTGCCCTCCACATGGCACATGTTTCTTTATGCTTATTGCCTGGTTCATGCAGTTTGGCCTAGACTATAGCGCAAGGAGGGAGACTTAACCCTCCTAACTAACATTACACAACTTAACCACAATAGCCCAGAAGCAGAGAACACCGAGCAGCAGCAGCAGGAGGTGTGTGAAGCATGCAGCAATGACAGAGGGATATTGCATCCTCTTGGGAAACAGAAGACTTTGCTCTCTCCCACTCTCGGCGGACACCAGTGAGAGGTTGTCCAAGAGCCTTAGCTGCACTAAGGGTGGTGGCAGAATGGGCACAGCCAGGCCAGTCAGAAGAGCCAGTGTGTCCTCTTCTGTGAACTAGTGAACTCTGGTGGCCAACTGTCCTGACTCCTAATGGCTTTATGACTTGAGTCCTGTTCTTACCACACATCCTGAAGTAGTTTGTGTCATAGATATAGGGTCTCTATCTGGAATTGTGTGCATCTAAGCTGATCCTCTTTTAAAGGCTCTTCTTGATATTTGGTAATATCTGGATTGTAGATAGAGATCTTAGTTTCACAAGCTTCATGTTTTAAGCCTAGAGACCAGGCTCCATCAATCCCAGTGCTGATACGTGGTGTTGGCCCACGTTCTGGTCCTACCACTAGCATATGCTGCTTTTAGGATTTGGCAGAATCTGGGCTCTGAGCATCAGGTTCTTCATCTGAAAACTAGGATGATTCTATCCACCTCCTCATAGGCTAAGTGAGCCACAATTAAGTTAATTTGTCTTGAGCCCAGAGCTCTCAGTATTACTGATGCTGATAATGCCTTATCTGATGAAGCTGTCTCAGACATCCTTGTGGGAACTCAGCTGAATACATATTGGGTTGAGGTAATGGATGAGGCTGTTTATCTCTGACAGTGAAGCATGATGTTGAGGGCCATGTCAGAGCCCAATGGAAATAATCTTTATGAATTGGGGGTTTTTCCTCCAGGAAAACTCTTTGAGTTGAACAACCTAGCATCAGTCCTTTGGTTTCTGTGCCTAACTCTTGGAAGGTAGATCCCAAGATATCTCACAGATAATCTTGTCCTTCAGAATCCCCCTTCCATGTTCAGAGAGCAAGAACATCACAGGTGCTCTGCTCTCTGCAGAGACTGGACCATGTAAACAGCTAGAGTTGTGTTGGAACCTTGGGTTCCTGGAATGGAAATCTGACTGTGACTTGCAGCTCATCACAATGTATTGATTCATTGGGGTCTCTGATGACTAGGAAGCAGACAGGTGTCTCTCTGCTTGTTTGGAGATTCAGCTTCCCTTGGTGGTGTTGTCCGAGTTGTCCGTGTTACCTTGGAGAAACTCCGTCTCCAGCATTATGCCTTTTATTTTAGGGTCTTGCTTTGTAGTTCAGGGAGGCCCTGAGCTAGCTATGTAGCCCAGGCAAGCCTTGAACTCAGCAATCCTTCTGTCTCTGCCTCCCAAGTACTGGGATGACAGGCGTGAGCCACTGCACCGGCATTGTGGTATGTGGTACTGATTGCTGGTGGGCATGAGTCACCACGCCCGGTACTGTGTATGGCTAATGGGGATTGAACTCAGGACCTAATGCTTGCAAGGCAGACACCAGAACCACTGAGCTCAATCTCTACCCCCATTATGCCTTTTTCTGAAAGCTCGATGAGCTACGAGGTTACAGTGAAGGTCAACCCTTTAATTATTAAAGAAAACTTTTTGCAGTCAAAGGTCTTTTATCCAGCGCAGTAAGGATTGGTTGATTATTGGTTGGCTAATTTTTAAAGGTAGTGAAATTGAGGCTGACTTAAATTTGTGATCTTCCTGACTCAGCCTCCCAGGTAGTTGGTAACTAATCTTTCTTTCTTTCTTTCTTTCTTTCTTTCTTTCTTTCTTTCTTTCTTTCTTTCTTTCTTTCTTTCTTTCTTTCTTTCTTTCTTTCTTTCTTTGTTTTCTTGAGACAGGGTCTTGGTATGTAGTTCACACTGGCCTCAAACTCATTATTTATAAATTCATGGCAATCCTCCTGCCTCTGCCTCCCGAGTGCTGGGATTACAGGCATGAGCCACCACGTCCGGCTCTTTTTTGTATTTTTTATGCAAAACATTTATTGGTACATTTTAGTTACTCCTACTGATAATTTTTCATTTTTTTGAAAAAGGATCTCTCACTGCATAATTTAGGTTGACCTTGAACTCACTGTGTATTCTGGCTTGGCCTCAAAGTTACAATGATTCTCCTGCCTCAGCATCCCGAGTATTTAGAGTTATAGGTATGCACCACCATGCCTGGACAGACTACCTCACTTTTTAAACAGCTTTATTAAGGTATAACATATATCATCAGTTTTATTTGCTGCATATATACCATCTCAAGCTTCCTTTCTAGCATTTGGCTTCCATGGTATGATAATGTACTTTTAACCCCTTCCCTGTTGGATGTTCAGGTGGCTTTTTAGTCTTCCACTTGTATAAACAGTGCTGCGGAGAACACTTTTGCACCCAAACTCGTAGGTATTTGTGTGCGTATAACTATGGGAGGAAATCCTAGATGCAGCGTTTCTGAGACACAGAGGATAGCCACATAAAGTCATAATAGGGAACCAGGCGTGGACACACACACCTGCACCGGCACTCAGGGGGCTAAAGCTAGAAGCCAGCTTGGGCAACACAGCCCTGTCCTGAAAAAAATAAATAAGACGGAATAAAAAATAAAATCTGAATGGGCATAGCCACAGTATCTGCTTCACCTTCTTTGATCTGAGAGAACATATAACCCTTTACTCCATTATGAGTAAAGCAGATTCTTGGATTTGCCTCTGGCATATGGGCTAGCAGTGCTGTGGTGACAAAGCAGGGTCCTATGCCACTTGACTCTGAGTTCGCTTCCCCAGGTGCCCAGGGACCCGGGGTTTTAGGGCAGGGTTTTTTTAGGACAGGCTGTTCATGTTTACATTTGGGGCTTTCTCAGTACACAAATAAGCACTTAGTTCTCCAGCTCTTCCTGGTCTTTGAGTCAAACTCTCCATCTTGGAAGCTTTTGGGTTTTTAAATTTTTTTTTTTTGGCGACAGGGTCTTGCTTTGCAGTTCAGGCTGGCCCTGAGCTCACTTATGTAGCCCAGGCAAGCCTGGAACTCAGCAATCCTCCTGTCTCTGCCTCCTGAGTGCTGGGATTACAGGCATGAGCCACCACGCCCAGTGGGTTTTTAAAATTTTTATCTTTATTGGTATATTGTACATATACATCATAGCATATCATGATATGATGTGATCATATCATGATCACACTCGATATTGGGAATTTGTAACAGTATATAACACAATGTAATTCTCTATCCACCCCACATCTCTATCGTTTCCCTATCCACCCCACAACCCCTACATCCTAATGCATCTTGGAAACTTTACGCTTTCACTTCCCATCTCCACCCCCAGGCCTAGAGCTCAGTATGAGCAACATCAGACATTCTTTTTTTTCCCCCTGACTCCAGGAATCAAGCTCAGTCCATTGTGCTTCTAAGGTAAATGCAGTATAGCTTGCACTAAATCCTCGGCCCTCAGATGTTCTTTCTGCAGCATCTCTGGGTCCCAGGAAGCTCAGGCCACTGAGACCACCCTGGCACCAGGGTAATTATGTCCTCCTCTCACATTTACCAAGAGTTTGTGCACTTTACTTTGCTACCAGCATTTTAAAAGTACCTATTTCCCAGTACTCACCAAATGTTTTAATCTTTGCTAATCTTGGTAAAAATAAATTTTAATTTGCTTTTTTTTTTTTTTTGAGACGGACTCACTTTGTAGTTCAAGCTGGCCCTGAGTTCACTGTGTAGCCCAAGCAAGCCCCAAACTGAGCAATCCTTCTGCCTCTGCCTTCTGAGTGCTGGGATTACAGGTGTGAGCCACCACATCCGGCTTTTGCATTTTTAAAACATATTATCAAGATTTCATGGCCTGGGATTTAGCACAGTGCCACCACCACCTGCCTGGGAAGTGTAAAGTCCAGAGTTCAATCCCTGATACCCTCCCCACCAAATTTCTCATATTCTCAAATTTTTCATAAATTTCTTGTGTGTTTGTCAGCCATTCATATTCTTTCTGTCAGAGCCTCTGTGAGATGCAGTGCTGATGCCCCACACTCCTACTGTGATTGTTATCTTTAGCATATAGCACCACCGCCATGCTCCCCAAGGAAGCAGTGTCTTCCAGAACTGTGTCCAGAGAATTGAGCATATCCATTTGGTAGACCATTCAGCATCTGGTGGGGTTGAGGGGTGTCATCATTTCTCTTTCAGTCTTTGGCTGAACTTCCTTCCAGATATACGATTAAAGCTATAGATTTAGATCCTGGGCT
Source organism: Thryonomys swinderianus (assembly GCA_004025085.1). Taxonomy (NCBI): domain Eukaryota; kingdom Metazoa; phylum Chordata; class Mammalia; order Rodentia; family Thryonomyidae; genus Thryonomys; species Thryonomys swinderianus. The sequence continues at coordinate 94,417 of PVIC010000712.1, read as the reverse complement.
CCATCTGGTCCAGCAAATGTGAAGTCTTTACCACATATGAGATTGCAAGGTCCTCACAGGCAGAGAACGTGCCTACACTGTCCCTGCCCTGTCTCTAGCACAGAGCAGGCACTCACTGTAGGCAGAGATGGTGGGTGGGAAGGCAGCGGGCGAGATCTTAGAAGAACAGAAGTGCGGTTCGGACTGGTGTGGTGGTAGGGTGAGGCCTCCCACTGCACTGTGGCAGAGGGGAGTTGATGGTTGAGTGAGAGAAAGGAAAGAGCCCCTCAGGCAGGGTATTTCTCTAAAATGACCAAGCTGGGCAGGACTGGCTGGGTGTGTAGGAGGTGGTATAACCAGGAGGGACCAGTACAGAGCCAGTTTGCATTGGGGACGCCTCTAGAAGGCCTGGGTGGGGTAGAAGCTGGCAGTCCATTGGCATAGAGGCCCTAAGAGGGCATCTTCTCCCCAGGAGTCAAGAAGAAGGAGTCACAGAGGTTGGGAGGGTGGCCATGGAGGAAGTAGAGCTGCAGAGGCCTAGGGTCCTGCTAGGTTTTGGCTTCTGAGCTGCCTGGAGGAAAGAGGGAGGAATGAGGTGGTGTGAAGAGGTCACATCGCAGCCAGCAGACCCTGGTCATGTGCTTCTGAGACCAGAACAGGGTGGCTCAGCCCAGGACTATGAAGGGGGGCTGCCAGCAGGGGAGGGAAAACAGGGTGGAGAGTAAGGGTAGCAGGTTTGCTTTCCTGACCACAAGCTCTGTGTTAGCCTTTTGTCTGTCTTCTGTCATTTACCTGATGACAGCCTCTAGATCCTAATAGTACCACCTCTCCCTACTGGGCACAGATTCAAGATCGGGCTAGCCAGAGAGATAGGATTCAGAATTACTTGTCTCAGAGTCACGTGACCACAGCTCCCCTTGAGAGGGATTGGACACAGCACCTGTTTTCAGGATGTGCACAGTCTGAGTGCTTGAAGAACCTGCTGTGGCCTGGAGGCAGTTTGGCTTCATTGAAGTCATAGGAAGAGCTGGGATGGGAGGTGGGTGCCTTCAAGTGCTGCCTGCCAGTAAGGCCTTCTTGTCTCCAGCTCACCTATGTTCCATTTTCTCTGGGAAAGTCTTTCTGGGACCCATGAGCCTTTGACTCCAGCTGTAGTGTAGGGAGCCTGACCTGCCCTCTACCTGCTGTTGGTGCAGAGAATGCGTGGTGGTGTGTGGGTTGCACTTTGCTAGGCTCTGACTCCGTTTGAAGGACTTCTCTCCATCCTGCAGGAGCACCGTTATGCAGAAAAGGTTGTCCCGGTGCTCTGCTGAGACCAGGACATGGGTGCTTCAGCCTTGTGAGCCTTGCTGGGAGTGACTTCTGAGGGAACAGCTGGAGACCTCTCCACTGTTCTCTTTCTCTCCTGCCCCATAGCATTTAAGAAACAGCCAGAATCTGACCTCCTCACGTCAGCTGCTGAACTTTGGCCCTCAGTCATTGTCATTGTGTTTAGGATCTCTGTTGTCCTGTTTCGCCTCCTTCAGGCTGCTTTCAAACTAGCAGAGAGTGAGCCTTTTAAGAGGCGTAAAGAAGGCAGAAAGGCAGCCTCTGCCACAGGCTCCAAAGAGTAAGCCTGTTGTCCACCCTGCACCTTCTTCAGGTCTCAGTCCACCCCATCCCCTCACAGAGTTCACAGCCATCCCAGACACTGTGTGCAGAGTTCACCTGTGCTCCGGGTGACGTGTCCTACATTTCCCTCCTCACACACCGCGCCCCTCCCAGTGTAAAACGGAAGGTTGTGTGGTTTGTCTCTCCTGCCCATTGATGCACCCCTGCATAAGATGCAGCAGGTTGGGTGAACAATAACCTCGTTTGTGTTTTCTTTTCCCTTACCAAATTAGATCTAGAGAGTTCTCTGTTTCTTCTTCTTTTAATTAAAAAGATTTTTTTTTTTTACTGTGGAACATTCTCAGGAAAGAAGATGAGGAAGAAGACAGAGGCTGTACTTCTGCTTTTCAGATGGCCCTGAACCCCTGACTCTGTTCTGAATTCCAGTAAAGGTGCTCTCTGCGTGGTCGCCTTCAGGCATCATCCCGGCTGCACACACCATTCCCTACGTCTTTGAGCCCAGAACCCACCCATAATCACACTGGTGTCCCTGGCGTTACTGGGTTTTGCTGCTTTAGCACAGGTGATCTCTGAGACAGGCATGTCTTTTAAAAAATTTTGTAATAAAAGCGCTATGAATATATGAAAGAAGGCTTAAGCCATTCAGAGTATCACATAAAGTCTACTTCCAGGGTGGGAGTGTGGCTCAGCAGTGGAGCACCAGCCCTAGCATGCCAGACACCTTGGGTTTGGTTAGATCTTCAGCACTTCAAAAAAGTAAAAAGCCTTCTTCTCTGACCCATAATTTATTTCATAGCCCTGCTACTAGTCATTAATATATTATAGGAAAAAAGTATACACTATTGTCAGTATACATATATACCCATTAAAATGGATGTGAACAAAGTCAATGTTCTTCTGTATTACTCCATCCAGGTCTACTTTGTTGGTGAGTAGTCCATTTCATATATCTATCATGATGTATTCTTAACCCTAGGTTGACATTTATTAGAATTGGGTTATTTCTAGCTTTTTGTTGTGACAGTATTATAGTAATGTCACTTTGCATCCTGGGACATCTACAGTAATACTGGTAGAGGACAACCTTTAACATTCTAATAGACATGACCAACTTGAACTTGGAATGATTGTATTCGTTCATTCCTCTGGAGTATGTTTTCTCCCCAACTTTGTATTGGAAAAATATTAAGCCTACAGTGAAATCTAAATAAATGCCCCAATATCCTTACCTGGTCCACCAGTGATTGTACAACCACATTAATTAATTTGCTTTGGCTTCCATAATAAAATATCATAGACTGGGACTGGGGATCTAGGTCAATGGTTCTGACATCTGCCTTGCAAGCAGAAGATCACAGATTTAAGCCACAGTACAATATATATATATATATATATATATATATATATATATATATATATATATAT
>PVIC010000712.1:24882-91302 GCA_004025085.1 Thryonomys swinderianus | reverse complement strand
AGTTGGCAGGTCTGGTTTGTTCCAAGGCCTCTCTCCTTGGCCCATAGATGGCCACCTTCTCACTGTGTCCTCTCATGGTCTTTTCCTGCTGCATTCATACATTTGTGTCCTCATCTCCTCTTTCTAACCAATCATATTAGGGTAGGGTCTACCCATGTTTACTTAACCTCATTTAACTTTGATTAACCTCATCAAAAGCCTTAGCTTCAGATGTACTCTGAGGTAGTGGAGGTTAGGACTTGAGCACATGAATTGCAGGGGTTGAGGAGGCAATTCAGCCCATAGTACCACCTTTGTTTTCTCTCTATACATTTGTATGAGAGCAAAATATAACAATAGATTAATGATATAATTTATACTTAAAAGTGCACCATTTATAATATATTCAATGTATATAATTATATATAATTTATAGTTTTTCCCCTAAACCACCAGAGAGCAAGTTGCAACCATGCTGATACTTCACTATATATTTCCTAGGAATGTGAAGATATTCCTTGATTTATGTTTCCATGCTTTATTTTGTATTGATGGAGACAGACTGCTAAGGCAGAAGAATCACTGCTCATGAAGTGGCTGCGGCTTGGCTGGTGGCTTTTCCCCCATACAGTTTGTCCCCCAGCCCCTCCATCAGAGTTGCTGTGCTTGTGGGAAGGAGCTGCCTGCTTTCCGAGCACGTCGAGCAGATAGAACATCTTGGCTTTACCCTTAGATTCTCTGGCGTCATTGAGGGTTTGGATCTGTACCGTGTCAAGGAGATAGCAGACCTTTTTATGCTTTCACTGCTGTTTGGTCTCACTGTATCAGCATGACTAAACACCAGACTTGTTATTTCAGTTTTGTACAAGCAGGTCTTGCTTTGCCAAGTGTGGACTGCCTGTATTTATTCAGAGTAGGTTTTATTGGTTTGGGTGCAGTTGCCTCTCTATTGCCCCCTGCCTCCTGTTGCAGACTCACTGAAGGTTCAGGACTCCACCATAAGTTGGTGCCAGTTGTAACAAGACATCTTCCGTGGGCTGGTGCTGGTGTCTGTTTCCCTCTCACTACATTAGTGTAGGAAAACATCCCATGAGCAGCACTCTGAGTGTTAGCTTGAGTAAACAGAATCATAGTAGAAATACTGAGATATTCAATGGTAAATACGAAGCTTGAAGCTTTTTGTTTCCTCAGGTTCAGACAGTTGTGCCTGTAGACCATCCAGGGTGCAAGTCGAATCTCCTAACTCTTCCCCTGGGTTGAAAGACTGTTGGTATTCCTGCTGACACTTCTCTCCATAGAGCACCCAAGGCCAGCACCCTTCCTCAGTTCCCACAACTCCCAGAAACCTCTCATTTACACAGTTAACAGAGCTGTTTTTCTTTTTTTAAATTAATTTTATTGGTACATTTTTGATATGCATAATGATCATATTTATCATAGGAAATTTGTACTTGTACATGATATATCTTGATTCTTTCCCCTCTTTCTCCTGCCCTCCCTCCAATCTTCTTCCCCTCCTTATTTAAAAAGCTTTGTTTCCATTTTCTTTCCTCCTCTTCCTCTTCTCCATTTTCTCCTTCCCATTTCAACATTTTCTTCCTACTTTCTATTACTTGTTATCCATTTTGGCTTTTATTTACCTTTTTTTTTTTGAGACAGGATCTCACGTTGTGGCTCAGGCTGGCCCTGAGCTCACTATGTAGCCCAGGCAAGCCTGGAACTCAGCAGTCCTCTTGCCTCTGCCTCCCGAGTGCTGGGATTACAGTTGTGAGCCACCACACCCGGCACTGTGGTATGTGGTACTGATTGCTGGTGGGCGTGAGTGACCACACCCAGCATTGTATGTGGTTACCGGGATGGAACTGAGGACCTTGTGCTTGTGAGTCAGGCGCCAGAACCCCTGAGCTAAATCTCCGGCCCCAACATAAAATCATCTTACACAAGAGAAATAAAGTGTTATTTAAACATGTGTATTCCGTTTATTTTTACTTAAAAGTATGTTGTCAAGTACATCCATTCACCAAAAATGGCTCAGGTTTGTCATTCTTTGTGGCAGTATGGTACTCCTTTATTTTTTTTTAACCATATTTTCTGTATCCATTCATTCATTGCTGGTTATATAGGTTGTTTCCAAGATTTAGCTATTACAAATTGCACTGCTATAAACATGGGTGTAGATATATTGCTGTAGTGTGATGCTTTTAACTCTTTCAGAAAGATACCAAGGAGAATAGCTGGGTCAAGTGGAACCTTAAGTTTTAAAGGGTTTGTTTTGTTTTGTTGTGGCAGGTTTAGACAGGGTCTTACTATGTAGTTCAGACTGGCCTTGAACTCACCATGGGTTGGCTTCAAACTCACAGTGATCCTCCTGTATCAGCCTTCTAAGTGCAGGGATTACAGTATGTATCACTGTGCCCAAGTACTCTTACTTTTTTCTTTTGAGACAGGGTCTTGCTTTATAGTTCAGGCTGGCGCTGAGCTCACTATGTAGCTCAGGCTACCTCACACTCCCAGCAATCCTCCTGCCTCTTGTCTCCTATGTGCTGAAGTTACAGGCATGCGCCACCATGTCCAGCATTGTGGTATGTGGTACTGATTGCTGGTGGGTGTGAGTCAGTCACCACACCCGGTATTGTTGTATGTGGTTATTCGGGATGAACTCAGGACCTTGTTTTTGCAAGACATACTAGAACCACTCAGCTAAATCTCTGGCCCTTACTTTCAGTTTTTGGAGGAATCTCCATACTGATTTCCATATTGATTGTACCAATTTTACACTCACACCAACAATAGAAAGGAGTTGTTTTTCCCCATAACCTAGCCAGCATTTGTATTTCTTGATGATAGCTATTTTTTCCTGGAATGAGATGGAATCTCTGCATTGTTTTAATTTGCATCTGTCAAATTACCAGAAAGGAAAAACAAAAGCAGACCTAAGGAACAGAATAGAAGATGGAGAAACAAGACCAAAAATACTTAGCCACCTTATCTTTTTTCTTTTCTTTTTTTTTAGTTGTGGGTGCTTTTTTTGTTGGTGGTGTTTTTTTTCTGTTTTGGGGGGTTTGTTTGTTTTGAAACAGGGACTCACTTTGTAGTTCAGGCTGGCCCTGAACTCACTATGTAGCCCACGCAAGTCTCAAACTCAGCCATCTTCCTGCCTCTGCCTCCCAAGTGCTGTGATTACAGGCATGAGCCACCACGCCCAGCATTGTGGTATGTGGTACTAGGACAGAATTCAGGACCTTTCACTTGCCAGCAGATGCCACAACCACTGAGCTAAATCCCCAGCCCTAGCCACCTTATCTTTGACAAAGGGCCTGAACATCTTCATTGGAAGAAAGGTAGCCTCTTTAATAAACGGTGCTGAAAAAACTGGCTTTCCATATGCCAGAGATTAAAGCTAGACCATATCTCTCACTATGCACTGAGATATATTTTTCCTATATGAACCACAATGAAAATAAGAATAGAACTCTACAACAAAAAATAAGCGTTGTTTCAATTGTCACAGCCAAGGCAGTCCTCACACATGACAACTGCATGTTGCCTACACATGTATCGCTTACACTGATAGCATGTATGTTTTGTTTTCCTGTCCTTTCTTGCAGGGCACAGTTGACATCTTTTTGGTTTTCCTATTGTCATAATAGTTGTTTGTGATGCTGCACCTCTGTGCTTGCCTGTCAGCTCACCAGTGTGCTCCACAGTGTTTTTGGGTAGTCCCCTGGGAAGAAACATTTTGCTATAAATGTTTCCTCTTCTGTGAATGATCTCTTAATGAGTTCCAGTCCTAGTCCTCTAAGAAAATTTCTCTGTGATATTTTGTACTTGTTTTCTTTATAAACTGTGAAACTATTTGTGCCACCATGTGTTTAGGATCTAGTAAAACAAACTCAAGCATTGGCTGATGCTTTATTTCAAGTGGCATCATAGTTGCTGCATAACTCATCAAAATCATCTACTCCACCTTTGATTTTGTGGTACAGTTTCCATCTCAGTCTTCTGTTTTGTCGAGGTTTCGTTTGTTTGTTGTTGTTGTTGTTTGCCATATACAAAGCCAATATAAATCTTTCTGAAATGCAAAGTTTACACTATACAATCCTCTGTTTTGAAATTGCAACATTTCATTTGGAATTTTTACTTTGTTCCTTTGTTCAGTACCTGCACTAATCAACCTACACTCTGTTAGGAAATAGAACATAAATCGGAAACTGGTAAACCAACTGTTCAATGTCACTTTCCAATTAGTTTGGAAGATGAGAGCAACAAGTCTGTTCACAGCATCATTTGGTTTATCACTATATGAATAAGGCCCTGATGGCTGCGTTCGAGAATAAATATCTATATTGAAAACATCTACAAGGGCATAAATTTTTATGCCATATTTCGATGCATCACTTTTCTGTAAGTCTTTTATTTCACTATAATTATCATGGGAAATCCCTGCTAAGTACAGCAGAGTGATGAATCCTTTCAGTCAGGCAGTGAGGTATCATAGTAAATACATTTTTGAATACAGCTTTTGGTTGATACAGAACATTTTCTTTGCATTTCAGCCTAGGTGTATTTCACAGCATCTTGTATCATTTTGTCTGTTACAATTTCCAACATTGAATGGCAGTGCTAGTATTCTGTCCAATACATTTTATCCCCACCAAAACCCTCGCTATATTTTTGGACCTAGTTCTAATGTTGGATCGTTCCATTTGGTTGCGTGGCCATTTTACAGCAATTTGACTAGTGAATTATGTACTTATATCACTCTTGTCTTTGTCATCTAAATGAAGGAGGTCTGCATTCCTTGTGTCTGTGTCAGTGAATTCTTGCTCCCTTGCACTGTTACAGGAACTTTGGCTCAGAGGGCCAGTGTCAAAGGCATCAACATCACCATTGTCATATACTCATACTACTCTTCTGCTATGAAAACATGTATTTTACCAAAATCGGTCATCTTCATCAACCATGCATGAGTAATCTGATTCATTTTTGTGCTCCTCTAAAACTGGCAAGTCTGATTTTTTTGTTTGTTTGTTTTTTGAGACAGGGTCTCGCTTTGTAGTTCAGGCTGGCCCTGAGCTCACTATGTAGCCCAGGCAAGCCTCGAACTCAGCAATCCTTCTGTCTCTGCCTCCTGAGTGCTGGGATTACAGGCATGAGCCACCACACCCAGCACTGTGGTATGTGGTATTGATTGCTGGTAGGCATGAGTCACCATGCCCAGCATTGTATGTGGTTACCGGAGATCGAACTCAGGACCTTGCGCTTGCAGCCACCGGAACCACTGAGCTAAATCTCCAGCACAAGTCTGATTTTTGATGTGCCCTTGTACTGAGTTGGGTGACTTATACTCCATATTTTTTTGTCTTGACAGCGTTATATGAATAATATGCCGGGTAAAGCCTTCTAAACACCAGCACAACAGTTTGGGAGGTGCTTCAGGATACCGTCTCCCTGTGAGCTGGCCCCTATACTGATATTGAGTCAGGACGGATTGGGCACAGAGCAGGCTGCTAATGACCACACACTGGCCAGCTCCTTGACTTGTCAAGCTCCCAAGGGTCTTGCCACACCCTCAGGAGCTGGTGTCTGCAAGCTGCAGGGCAGCCTGAGCTGCCCAATGGTTGGTGGTCAGTGGTTGGTGGTTGGTCCCCAGTGCATCCCTGCCTGCTAGCTGAGCCACCTTAATGCATTGTAGTTTTCAATGTAAAGATCTTTTTACTCCTGCATTAGATTGATTCCTAAGTAGTTCATTTTTCTTGATACTATTATGAAAGGTGTTGTTTCCCTAATTTCTCTCTAAGTGAATTTGTTATTTGTATACAGAAAGGCTATTGCTATGCTACTGTATTTGTTTATTCATTCTTGGAGTCTTTGGGGGGATTATTTGGGGATCATCTACATAGAATATCATGTCATCTGCAAATAATGATTTAATTTCTTTCTTTCCTGTACTTATTATTTTTATTTTTTAATTTTTATTTATTTATTTTTGAGACACAGTCTCCCTTTGTAGTTCAGGCCTGCCCTGAGCTCACTATGTGGCCCAGGCAAACCTCGAACTCAACAATTCTCCTGCCTCTGCCTCCTGAGTGCTGGGATTACAGGCATGAGACACTATGCCCCATGCTGTGGTATGTGGCATTGCTGGTGGGCGTGAGCCACCATGCCCAGTATTGTTGTATGTGGTTACCGGGATCGAACCAGGGACCTTGCACTTGCTAGGCAGGCACCAGAACCACTGAGCTAAATCTCCAGTCCTCTTCTCTAATTCTTATAGAATTCAGTAGTGAATCCATTAGGACCTGGCTTTCTTGGTGGTGGTTTTTTAATTCTTAAGTTTTATTGACTGATATCGAGCTATTTGGAATTTTTACATCTTTATTCAGTTTTGGTGATTGATATGTATCTAGGAATATGCCTATTTCTTCTGTGTTTTCCATCTTATTATAGATTCTCAAAGTAGGTACTAATGATCTGCAGAATTTCTTCAGGATCTGTTGTGATTTCTCCCTTTTTATTTCATATTGCTTGAATTTTCTTTCCTGCTTTTGTTAGGGTTGGCTAAATTTCAAAGAACCAACTTTTTGATTCATTGGTTTTTGTATTGTTATCTCAGTTTCAATTGCATTAAGTTTTGGTCTGATCTTTTTTTCTAATTGAATTTTTTTTTTTTTTTTTTTTTTTTTTTTTTTTTTTTTTTTTTTTTTTTTTTTTTTTTTTTTTTTTTTTTTTTTTTTGCTTTTTGAGACAGGGTCTTGCTTTGTAGTTCAAGCTGGCCCTGAGCTCACTATGGTGCCCAGGCAAGCCACCACGAACTCAGCAATCCTCCTGTCTCTGCCTCCTGAGTGCTGGGATTACAGGCATGAGCCAGCACGACCGGCATTGTGGTACACGGTGTTGATGGTTGGTGGGCATGTCTCCACGCCCAGCATTATATGTGGTTACCGGGGATTGAACTCAGGACCTTGCGCTTACAAGGCAGGCACCAGAACCACTGAGCTAACCCTCTGGCCCCAAATTGAATTCTTTATTGGTATATTTTATATACAGCGCACAGTTACACTCAACATTGGGGAATTTGTACCAGTATATGACATGAGTTAATTCTTATTTTTACTCATATCCCTACCCATCCCTCAACCCCCCACCCCCAATATACATGTTCTTTCTTTTTCTTTCCAAACCATATTTATTCTTTTCCCTCATTACTTTCCCCTACCTCATTCCCCTTGAATATTTCCTATTTCACAAAATCTATCATACGTTCTAGAACTCATTTACATCTACAGGTTCTCGTACCAGAGAAAAGATACAGTATTTACATATCTGTGATCTGTTTATTTCACTTATTAGTGTGTCCTCAGGGTGTGTCCATTTGCACATAAATCAATGAAACCATGGCAGAGTAATACTCCATTTTATTTAAAAAACCCACATCTGGGGCCGGAGGGTTAGCTCAGTGGCTCCGGCACCTGCCTCGCAAGCGCAAGGACCTGAGTTCAATCCCCGGTTACCACATATAATGCTGGGCGTGGTGGCTCATGCCTGTAATCCCAGCACTTGGGAGGCAGAGACAGGAGGATTGCTGAGTTCGCGGCGGCTTGCCTGGGCACCATAGTGAGCTCAGGGCCAGCCTGAACTACAAAGCGAGACCCTGTCTCCAAAAAGAAAAAATAAAAATAAAAATAAAAAACCCACATCTTCTTTATCCATTCTCCAGTTGATAGTCATCGGGGTTGTTACCAAGATAGGGCTATTACAAACTGAGCTGTTATGAACATGGGTGGACATATGTCTTTACTATATGATTCTTTTAATTCTTTCAAGTATATTCCTAGCAGGGGAATAGCAGGGTCAAATGGACCTCTAATCCTAGTTTTCTGAGGAATCTCCACACTGACCTCCACAATGGTTGCATAAGTCTATACAAGCTTTGGGTTTAACTTGCTCTTCTTTTTCTAGAAGCTTGAGGTTCAACATTAGGTTGTTTATTTGAATTCTGTTTTTCGATAAGGGAATTCACTGCTATACATTTCCCTCATAGGACTGCTTGCATTGGATCTTATTAGTTCTTGTATGTCATATTTAACAGTATTTAATCATAGGAAGTAAATTCTTTAATTTCCTCTGTGACTCATTGGCTGTTCAAGAAGGCATTATTTAATTTCCATATGTTTATGTAGTTTTGCAATTTCTTTTGCTGTTTATTCCCAATTTCATTGCACTATGATCTGATAACATGCATGGGATGATTTCAGTTCCTTTTTATTTACTTCAGCATCTTCTATGGGCTAGAATCTAGTCTGTTTTGGAGAAAGTCCTGTGTGCTCTGAGAAGACTATGGATTTTATTGTTGGTGGGGAATACTGTAAATATCTATTAAGTCCATTTGTTGGTGAATTTGGTTCAGCTTGGATATTTGTTTTGTTTTTGTGGCTATGTAGTTCACACTGGCCGTGAACTCAGTATGTAGCAGAGGTTGGCCTTGAACTTGCAGTGATCCTCCTGCTTCAGCCTCCTAAGTACTGGGTATGCACCACCACACCCCAGTTTAATTCTGATATTTCTTTGTTAATTTATTTTTATCTAGTTGATCTGTTTGTGACAGTATAGTACTGAGGTCCCCCATTACAATTGTATTAGATCTGACTTTTCATGTCCATTAATATTTGTTTTATATAGTTGGATACACTGGTACTTGGTGCATATGGGTTTATGATTGTTATCTCTTCCTGTTTGATCCCTTAACAGGCATGTAGTAACCTTTGTTTCTTTTGATCACTCTTGACTTAAAATCTACTTTGCCTGCAAAGAAGGTAGCTACCCTGCTTTTTTCCAAGTTCCTGTTATATGAAGTATTGTTTTCCACCCTTTGACTTTCTGTCTATGAGTTTGAGTTAAATGTATTTTTTGTGTGCATTTTAAAACAATTCTGTGCAACATATTGTTGGATCTTGTTTCTTGATCTGTTTTGGCAATCTGTTTGTTTTCTTTGGTAAATGAAGACTATTCACATTGATGGTTATAAGCAATACGTATTGACTTTTCCTTGTAAGTATTTTAGTTTTATTGATTCCTTTTCTTTCCCTTCTATTTAGTTGCTTGCCTTTGTGGGTATATTCATTCTATTGGGATTCTTGAAAGAATATCCTTCATAACATTTTGGAGTACTAGTTTGTTGGTCATGAATTTCTTTAGGTGTTGTAGAGGTATCTTATTTCTCTATTAATTTTGAAAGATGGTCTTGTAGGTACATTAATACGGGCTGGAAGTTGTTTCTTTTTAGGGTTTGAAATACTTCAAGCTGTCGTTGATTTAAGTGTTTATGTTGAGAACTCTGATGTGATTCTGATGGGTTTTCCTTTACTGGTGATTTGTTTCTTTTCTCTATCAGCTTTTACTATTCTATTCTTGTGTTAAATTTCTGAAATCCTGACTATTATATGCCTTGGTCTAGTTGTTTTTTGTTTTTTGGTTTTTTTTGAGACAGGGTGTCGCTTTGTAATTCAGGCTGGCTCTGAGCTCACTATGTAGCCCAGGCAAACCTCGAACTCAGCAATCCTCCTGTCTCTGCCTCCCGAGTGCTGGGATTACAGGCGTGAGCCACCATGCCCAGTACTGTGGTATGTGCTATTGATTGCTGGTGTGCGTGAGTCTCCATGCCCAGCATTGTATGTGGTTACCGGGAATTGAACTCAAGACCTTGCACTTGCAAGGCAGGCCCCGGAACCACTGAGCTAACCCTCCAGCCCCTTGGTCTAGTTGTTTTTTATCATGGAGAACTGGAATTTTATATTCCTCACTTACCTGTATGTAAAATTCTTTTTCCATGCTCAAGAATTGTTTTGTTATTTTGTGAACAGGTTTTTTTTTATGTCATTGGTGCTACTTCTGCTTTTTCATAGACTCCAGTGAATCTTGTTATTCTATTCCCCCTTGGATCATTTAGCAGGTATTGGGTTGACTTTTTTGGTAGCACCTTGCTATTTTTGAGATATCTTCATGATTGCTAACCACTACCCTGTCTTCTATGTCTGATACTTTGTCTTCACATTCTATTGTGTACACTGTCAAGAGAATTTTTAATTTCCTGGATATCTGTATGAATCTGTTTCATGGATTTTATTTCTTTTCTTTGTTGGGGTTTTCATGGTTTCTATCATTTTCCTAAGTGCCTTTTTAAATTTTTTTTTCTTAATCTGTATCTGCTCTGGAGTCATTAACCATGTCTTTCATTTTGGTCATCATCTCTTTAGTTATCTGTGTAATTACTTCTGATTTTTATTTAAGAGGCTCATTCATCTGCTTTAGTATTCCTGCTGCTGCCATTTCAGAAAGTTCAACTGAGTGGCTTTTGATTTCTTCTCACCTCAGTGTCCCCTGGGTTTGCCTTGGGTGAGCTGGATGTGAGGAGTTGCATCTTGCATCAGTGTTTTCTCATTTCCTATTTTTATTTGTTTTCTGGGTTGGCATTTGTAAATTCCTTATGATAGGTAGCTTTATTAGAAGTATGAAGACCTTTTGGGGAAATGACTACTTTTCAGAGATCTCATCTAGGCGTAGGGGTCTTTCTGCTTGTGAATCTCACCTAAAATCCTGCCTCTTCAGATTACTAAGTATGAGAGGTTGCTGCCTGCTTGGCTTAGCACTGAGTTCCTTGGTACTGAACTGTGGTATTTTTTCATGACTTTTCTCTCCAAACAGTTTCAGCAATGGCATACAAGAAAGAACAACTGATTTACAACTATGTCACCTTGGTTAAAGTAGTACAGTTAGTAATAACAATAGCATCAGGCACAGTATAGAAAATGACAAACTGCATTATCTGTTAGTTACCTTTAACTATAGGTACAAGATTTATAACTATATTATAAAATCTAAAACAAAAAATTATGTGCAGTAAATCCCTTCAATATACTGATTTTACCCTCAGAGTAGAAAATTTTAAAGGGATAAGAGGAAAAATAGATAAATAAAAGAAGAGAAAGAGATTAGAAGGCCAAAAGACAAAAATTACCCAAGCTTTGGAAAACTAGTGAAGACAAGAGAAAGAAGGAAAGAAAAAAGAAGAACCAAACAAAACTATTCACACTCATGAACAAATAAAAACAAGAAAAAAGATTTCTCTGTGATTTGAAGCCTGTGGCCATCCTCTGGGGTTATAGTTTTGTGCTAGTGTCCAGCATATTTCAGCTGTCACTGGTAGACAAATCCCAGATCTGTGCTGATAACCCCAGTCAGCCTGCAGTAGGATTAAGACAGGGTGAGGACAGATGCTTTCAACTCCACAGAACTTCATTTTGGAGCTGGGGATTTAGCTCGGTGGCACAGGGTCTGCCTGGCAAGCCCAAGGTTCTGAGTTCAATCCCCTGTACCAAAACCAAAAAACTAAGTTCAGTCTGAGCTTTTCCTGTGATTGTGCAATTGGGGCCTGAGTTATTTAGCCTGAAGCACTCTGGGTGTCTCTTGCTGGCCTGACCTTGGCTCACTGGCCCTGGATGTCTCTCATAGTTGTCCCTCACTGAAGCCAACCCATTGCTGCTCAATGTCAGGTTCAGTTGGCCCCTCCCTAAAATAGTATCTGGCTGAGCAGCCTCTTCAGGGGACATGGCAGACACTTGAACTGGACCCACTCACCAGCTATTGTAGCACCCAGCACCTACTGCTCCATTCCCCCGGTGCATTTCTCCCTGGAGGCCTCTGGAATCACCCACCCTCACTGTGTCTCTGTAAATTCAAGCCTCCTCTCTCAAAACAGGAGCTGGAGAGAGTACAGTTTGCTATCTCCTTTTTATGGGTTGAGGTCTGTCTCTTCACTTTCTATGTGGGCTCTGATTTTCTCATCAGATCCTTCCTGGGTCCTGGGAATCTTTTCTTCCCCAAATTGTTTTATTCCAGTGTCTGGATTCCAAATCTCAGAGAGCTTGATTTCTTTTTGCTGCCCTTGAGCTGTTTTTCTAAAACACAGTTCCAGCATGTCTTTGAATTTGCTTAGAACCCTTTCCTGGCTTTTCCTGTTCCTCAGGAGTCATTCCAGGGCCCTTGGTTCAGCACTCTTTCATGAGGTCCTTTCTTGATTTGTTACCCTCATACTTGCCATTTCCCCAGTAGGTTCCCTTGCTTTCTGTTGTACTGGAGCCAAATTAAAGTACATCAAACAGACTCTGTCATGTTTTGCTCTTGAACCTATGAACTCATGGCATTGACTCTGCCCAATATATATCTTCTCTTCTATCCCTGTACCATTTGTCAAACTTTTACCCAGCTTCTGCCTGGGCTCCCATCTTCATCAGAGCCTCAGACATGTCTCCTCTCTAGCACTTCCCACACTACGTATTTGTCTGTCCCCCTAGTTGCAAGGGTGACCTTACATTTGTACCCTTGGTACCTTGCTGGGACTAGGTATTCAGGAAACCACTGAGGTTTGTCCTCAGAGAAAGCATGTCCCAAAGCTGTTTCCTGGAATTGTCTGAGCAAACTTGTCACAAAGAAGAAAATACAGTTTTACACATGCTGTGGGGAGTCATACTTTGTAAGTATCTAGTCCTGAAGATTCCACACTTACTATCAGCAATACAGAATCTCTGATCTTCACTGGGCTTATTATATTTTTATATTGTCACATGTGAAAAGAGAAAGTATCTTAGTAACGTAAACAGTGAGTAGACCAGTAACTTAACTCATATGTACATTTGCCTTATGTTGCTGCTTTGGAAATCTATTGATGTGTGTCTTTTCTTCCAGTCAAACGCTTCAGAGAACCAAAGCATGAAAGACGTCCATGGAGGATATGGTAGGTACTGAAGTATGAGCTCTTTCCTCAAATGCTTTTGGTTGTGGGTTGTTGGGTTTTGAGGCGAGGTGGTTGTGGTGAGTAGGGAGTTGAACATGAGAAACTACCTTTAGTATAGAGTGTTTGGAATCACTCCTGAGGAACTACATTTAATATGAAAGCACTTACAATTTTCTGATAACTTTTGATCCCTACCCTTATTTTATGATCACACTACTTCCAATTTTAGAAGATAGAAAATAATACAAATACATCATTCTCTGCTGCAGGCTTCTTTGTTCCTGACTCCCTGTTTTTAGATTATGTTTAGATTCTTGGATTCTGCAGTGCCTATGTGTAAGCCAAAAAGAATCTAAATTTGGAGATTATCAACTACAGTGTATCGTGAAATGCTGGAACTGGTCTTCCTTGGTCCTAATATAAAGGAAAACTATTTTCATATTCACAGTCTTGCTGACACAAAATGTATGAGGGTTTTTTTCTCCCATACTAACCACTTTTCCAATAATCCAGATACCACTTGAGTGTCTGATAATTTAACTCAATGATGATGCTAACCACCTGAAGTTAGTAGACTCCAAAGGTTGAGAGTTCAGCACCACAAACCTGCCCTCCCACTTCAGATGCTAATCATGAGGGTGAGTCCTGGGGGAACCCACACTTCTGACCAACTTGGCTACAAAGTAGGGGTGTATACAACCCCTTTCTCTTTTCAGTATTTTGCTAGAGCAGTTCATAAAGCTCAGGGAAACAGTTACATTTACTGGTTTATTATAAAGGATACAGGTAATCACTCAGATCTGAAGAGATGTGTTGGAAAAGGTCTGGAAGGTTCCTGCACCTGGGATGTTCTATACCTGTGGATTGAGGGTGCACCATCCACTACGTGTGTGGATTTGTTCTCCAGACCCTGTAGTTTAAGGATTTGTTTGGAGGGTTCATCACATAGTCATGATTGAGTGCTGTTGGCAAGGAGGGGCTTCTGACTGTAGACCTTCCCTATCCTATAGCTGTCTGGAAGCCACAAAGTATCACTTTATTGAAACAAAGGATACCGTCACACCAACATTGCAAAAGATTAGGAGTTTTGTAACAGGAACTGGGGTCCAAAACCAAATATTCAGACAAAAGTTGCTCTAGCACCTCTGTCACTGAAAAATTACAAAGGGTTTAGAAGCTCTAGGTCAGGCAACAGGGCAGAGACCAAGTGTGTATTCATTCGCTACATAATCAAGGATGTCTGTTTCCTGAAGGATGGCCCTGCAGTCACAGTTTTTGTTGGCAGGTGGTGAGCCTTTGCAAATAGGTTCAAAGACAAAACTCCAGAACATTTAGTTGGAAGGAGACTGCAGCACTGCAGAACACCACTGTCCATAGGAAGCTGGCTTGTGGGCTGCTTGGTCTCTCTCTTGCCCACACTGAATAGCCACTTTTCCCTTACAGAAGAAACCTTAATAGTCACTGAGATAAAGGCCCTTCATAAAATTTTAAGGATGTGCTCGAATTGCTGTGAGATGCTGATAGTTTGTTTTCCTTGCTCATTGGTTTTCTTATGTCTGAATATTTAGCTCCCAGCTAGATGACTCCCAGCTCAGCACCAGGGAGAGACCTGGTGAAGACCTAGATCTAATGCTACACGTCTTACACATGCTCTTTCCTGACCTCTCCTTCCCTTCCTTCTCCTTCTTAGGGAATTCTTTTCAAACTCTGTCTTGGGGTCGGACTGGTTTATCTTCTGTGGTCTGTTCATTTTCTCTAAGTTGGATATTACCCTCCTGTCAAGACTGATAACAAGCACTATTTCTATTCTGTGCAGGTTTTTAGACACTTCCAAACAAGCCATAGGGATGCTGTTCATCCATTTTGCAAATGTGTACCTAGCAGATCTCACTGAAGAGGACCCTTGTTCACTGTAAGTGGCCCAGATTTGAGCCCAGGCACGGTCCGCCCTTCATGGAGAATATGGGCTGCTGCATTCGTCTGTTTGGTTTTGTGACAGGGTCTCACTGTGTGTAACTCAGCCTGGACTTGAACTCACTATGTATCCCAGGCTGGCCTCAAACTTGATGCGATTCTCTTGCTTCAGCCTCCCAAGTGCTGGGATTACAGAGGGGCACCACCGTGCCCAGCTGGCCATGCATTCTGCTACCAGTGTGCCTCTAGAGCTTGGGGAGGAGCCCCATTCTCCTGGGTCCCCCTGAGGGCTCACTCTACACAGCTGTCCTCTGGCTTTGAGCATTGACAGTTGGCCCATGCGTATGCATTTCCCAGTCTCCCAGCCACGCTTGGCAGATAGGACAGAGCCCCTCAAGAGTGTCTCTGTGCCAGAAGAGGTCTGGGGTGGCGGATTTTCTCCATTGTCAGCTGCTCAACATCAGATTTTGTCCACTCTCATTGACCTCTTTGATCTCAAGAGTGTGGGTTTTTCGGCCTTCCAGTGCAGAATGTCTGCATAGCCCCAGAGCATCTGTTTGAAACCTTTACTTGGCCACTAATCCTGTCCTCCTTGCTGGTACCCAAGTGGTTCTTCTCTTAGCAGGTGGATTGGGGTAGGAAACTGGCCTCCTTCCTCTCCTGCCTTCTTTTACTCACAGAACAGCCTTGCCCTGCGAAAGCTTTGCCGATCCCCACTTTTCAGCTAGAGGATTAGGGCACAGGGAAGTTGTACCCCTTAAGTTCATACAGTTCTGGAGTGGCAAAGCTGGACTTGAGCCCAGTGTGCTTGGCTCCAAGGCCTGCATGATGCCCTCCCATTTGCCCATCTTCCCTGTGTTGAGAACAAAGTGTAGAACTTGGTCTTTATTCCTAAGAACAGCACACAGTAGGCTCAAGAAATATTTGCTGAGTGAAGGGATGAACATAGGCATGTTTGCATCTTAGTCATCCTTGTGATTTTTAGACTGGGGTGCAGATGTTAGAACTCAGTTATGAGGGACACTGGACACTCATTGGATCTAGCCTCGGCCAGGGAGAAAGTACTGTGGAAGCCTGTGCTTCTCTTTCCATCTCTGGTCTGAGAGTGACCCCTTGTGACTTTAGAAAGGAAGGGCAGGCTGAGAAAACTATCCTCTTTCCTCTCCTTGCTGGCTTCCTGGCCCCTGGAGACAGAGCATAGCGCTTCCTTTGGCCCTAGACTGCTGTGCATGTCAGTAAAGTCCTGGCTGGGGTAGAGCAGCTGGCAGCTCCCCGAGCCAGGTCCTGTAGTATCGTGGATCTTATCTCAGAGATTTTGACCCATATGATATCACATGGGGTCAGTGCCAAACCTTCCCTCCGACTGTGCCATGGTGTTAGGGGCTGTGCTCTGCAGTGTTCAGCTGGAGGTGGGTGCAACTGAAGGTGGGTGCTCTCCAGTGTTGTTCAGCTGGAGGTAGGTGCAAGGGAGAATAGGTGGGAAAAGGGTCTTTTCTTGGTGAGGGCCAAGCTTTTGTATCAGACTGGTAGGAAAAGGCCTACGGAATGCATGGTCTTCAGAGAGCGTATCTTTTCGGCCCTCCTTCCTCCCTCTATTCTCTGCTTTTTCCTGTGGAGTAGAGCTTCCCATATTGCAAAAGTATTGCTTGAATGACTATAGACCGGGATATGTGAGGGCTGCATGGTCCTCCCTCTTTCAAGAAACCCTGAGAGTGTTTTCCTGGATTTCGCTGGAGCAGCAGTGAAATGTTTCAGGGCTCTTCTAAGTTTGCTTTTGATTTCCTTGGCTGCTTCCAGTACTCTATTTTGCGTAGAATCTCGGTGTGGCTGGAACACTCAAGGTTTTTAAAGTTTCTTTGTCCCTCTCTTTCCCTGCCCCCGTCAGCTTGCTGAGTAGTAACACCTTGTTAGAAAGTGAGAGCCACAGCCTCCACAGCCTCTTGCATGGGCGCACTGGAGGATAACAGCCCCTAGAACAAGGCCAGACAATAGACTGGGCCAGTGAGGTTCTCCACAGTTGCACCTCTGTCGGTCTCTGCCTCTGACCTGGGTACCATTACACTGAGGGCTGAGCTCATTGCTGTTTGCCCCCTTTCCTCATAGATACCTCATCAACTTTCTCCTGGATGCCACCGTGGGCATGCTGCTCATCTACGT
Organism: Thryonomys swinderianus; assembly: GCA_004025085.1. Classification (NCBI taxonomy): domain Eukaryota; kingdom Metazoa; phylum Chordata; class Mammalia; order Rodentia; family Thryonomyidae; genus Thryonomys; species Thryonomys swinderianus. The sequence continues at coordinate 74,459 of PVIC010000712.1, read as the reverse complement.
GGGCGTGCGTGCTGTCAGTGTCCTGGTGGAGTGGCAGCAGTGGGAATCCCTGCGCTTTGGTGAATATGGTAATGTACTGTGGGCACAAGTGGCACGGGGCGGGTTTGGGAGCTGGTGGCTGTCTCTTCTCCATAGTGAGGAGGCTTTTTGGGGGTCCCAGATGCCACCTCTGATATCAAAGCACTCACTTTGTTTCCTAGAAGGTAACAGGAGCCAGGAAGCACTCTGGACTCAGGAGGCTGAGTGTTTGCCCCCTCCAGCGGGGCACTGGTTGTTCTCCCTCCTCCTTCCAGGCTTCCCATGGAGCTCACCCAGCACGTTGGAGATACGGGGCAGCTCTCCTGTGGAGGTGGAGGTCCTGCCCCTCCTCTGTTGCGTGTCTGTCCTTATCCTGTTGCTAGGCCATTCCCCCGGCAGAGAGAGCTCACATGAGTCAACTAGGTGGTATTAGAGTTGCCTCTGGAGTCAGGATACCTTGCTTCCTCCCAAATGCTGATGCTCTGCCTGCCAGTCTGGCTGCTGAGTGTCCTAGTCAGCAGGGACAGAAGGTCCATTCTCACTCAGAAGCTTAGCCAGGTGCTTTGTGTGTACTGACCCATCTCATCACTAGAGCTTCAGTAGCAGCTGCCTCCCTGCTGACTGTGAGCATGAGGAACAGCTGGATGTGGCCCCTTTCCTCATAGGTACCTCATCAAGCTTAGGGCCTTAGCAAGCTGCCCTCTGGGACTTCAGGACAGAGCTAAGGCATACTGTCAGCTTCCCAGCTGGCCCTGCTGTCTGCAGGCAGGAACAACAGCAGTGGAGCCTTTGGCAGGAGAGTGCTCAAGGACCAGAGGAGGGGTGTGCATAGAGCTCTGAGTTCCACTCTCCTTTCCTGATCACACCTCCCTAAAGAGCTCCTCACTCTGGGCCCGACCACTCACTTCTAGGTGGCTGAAAGGGGAGCTGATTCGTGAAGCTAGCTGAGAGCCTTGGATATTTCTAGAAATTTTAAGTATATAATTGTTTGTCTCCATTAAGTGGAGATGAGCTTAGGAAAGGGCTTTTCTTAGCTCTGTTATTCGACACCTGATGAGTCACTGACTTAAGATAGTGTCCAACACACAGCCTGTGGCCCTGGGCTCCAGGAAAGGCTTCTGAAGCTCCCAAGTCATTGATTCCTCAGCTTACATGACAGAGGTGGACCACAGCATGTGTGAACCAGTGCAGCCTCATCCTTGTTTACAGAAGGAATTAGGGGCTTCATGCCTTCTGCACTAGAACACCTAAGTGCTCCAGCCACAAACTGGAATGCTCCACCCTACAAACTGCTCATAATCACTGCTCTTTGCTGTTGAGATCTTGCTGGAAAGCAGAGCTCTTCAGTCAACTGCAACTAGCCAGACAGCAGGACTCACAGCTGAACTATAGCATCAGGAAAGCGGGGCATTTGACTCCACTGTCCCCGGCTGGAGCTAAGGTGGATCCACGGTCAGCGGTGTGCTGCTCACCTCCCCGGGGAGGGTCGGGTCTGATCCTGGGACACCAAGCATCGCAGCACCCTTCTTCCCAAACATGTCACCTGCAGTCCCAAGAGGGAACTAGCAGCAAGGAGGCAATGGTTGTGTTTGTGCCACTTGACCTGGCCTTGTCTCAGTCAGCTGCCATGGGAACCAGTCTTCAAGCAGGGAAGGGTGTCTCCAGATACCTGCCCTTTATTGAGGACCACTGCCAGTCTCCCTCCCAACTGTCTCCTCAGTTACCTACTGTTTTCTCCTTGTCGGTTTGCATTGTTTTTTGTCACTGCTATAATAAGTTAACCTCGACTTAGTGAACAAAACACAAATTTATTATCTTATAGTTCCTGCAGAAGTCCAGAATGGTTCTCTTGGACCGATATCAGGGTGACAGTGGGGCTCGATCCTTCTGGAGGCGAGGGGGAGTCTCTCCTGTGGAGGTGGAGGTCTGTGTTCGTCCTGTTGCTGGGCTAGTATCCGATCTTTGCTGCCTTCCAAATGTCCCTGCATTCCATTGGGAGCGCCTGGATGCTTACAGACTCTGTCTCAAGTCAGCTGATCGGCAGTCCTAATCCCGTGCCAGCCATTATTCTGCTGTGCTTGGTTGTATCACACAGTCACAGGTTCTGGGGACTAGGATGTGGCCCGTTGTTGTACCCAAGACACCTGTGAGCTGCCTATGCATATAAGGCAGAAACTCTACCTAGGTCCCACAGCTCTCTTCAGTTGTGGATGAAGAAGAGGGCATAGGACTTGGGAAATAGGGTGCGCTCACCCACTCTGAGGTGTCTGTATTCTGATGGCTGAGGTGCCCGCTCCCTGAAAATGAGGTCTGCATCCCACAGGCTCTGGTTCATGGGCTTTGCTGCACTCCAGGCTCCCTTCCAGATGCCTTGCAGTGTGGACTTGTTCTTTCCATTTGGGCCCTATTCCTGCAACCTTGAAACCAAACACCCATGTCCCTGAGGCTGTCCAGTGTAGTCAGAGGCTGGGCACACTGACTGCTCCTGGCTCCGGGGATGCCCAAGAGACTTTCAAGGGAACACAGACACATACACATGCTCATTCCCACGCTGGCAGTGTGAGATCTGGGTCAACAGGAGGCAGTGTGTTGGAGCCAGATCTTTTTTTCCCCATGCTTTTGAATTTCATTTTAGTTAAAACAAAAAGCAGAGGCAGCTCAGTTGTGCAGCAGAACCTCAGAAGTACGGCAGATGCGAGGGAAAGTACTTTTCCCTCATCAGTCTAAGAGCAAATGGGAGAAGCTCACTCTGAGCAAGTGGGTGTTCTTTGGTTGTAACTTTCAGGCATGTGGGTCCCCATTCAGAGACCTTTCTCTGTGGCACTTCCTTTCTGGCGATCCCGTTTCACTTAATTAAGCAAATAGTCTCATCTGGGAACTTTTTAATAAGCACAGGTGGTTTACTGCAATCATCATGCCTCCATTAACAACCTCACAAGGAAGGGTGTCCTTCTGCAGTGGTTCAGAGATGAAAGTGGAAGACCTCAAACAGCGTGGCTGATGTGTTTCTGCATGTCTTCTGCTGCCCTTGTTGCAGCACTTTCCAGAAAAGAGGATAACCTGGTGCTTTGTCCATTACCCTTGGCCGAAGGTGTCCCCTGTGCTTCACCACATACATTGGCAGGCCCAGGGGCCACCTGCAAAAGGTTGCGTCAAGTGAGGAGCTGGAGTTTCTTTTCCAGGGTGAATTCTCACTGTCTGGATTAGAGCCTTTGCCTCCGCTGAAATGTTACTCTCTACCCTCCTCCATTCTGACCAGTGGTGTTCAAACAGCTCTGACCAAGCTTCCAGGCAGCCCCTGATGGCCTGGTGTCCCACTCTCTGATCTCCCACTTTGGGGAGGCCAGTGCGGCTCCCAGGGGCCCATCTCTAGGCTCTGCATGTCGAGATCATTCCCTAGAGGGGCCAGTCCTCCACCCTGCCTTGAGTCTTTTGTGAAGCGTTCTGGGGAGTCCCTGGAACAGAATAAGCTGGCTGGTGGGTTCTCCAGCGCAGTGCCTGTAGGTCACTGAGGAGCCTTTGACCTAGCCGCAGGCCGCAGCCTGTCACTCCCACCTCCTTGCCTTTCGGGCTTCTCTCTTCTCTTCCTTGTCCCTAGACAGCGTGTTCAGGGGTTACCCATACCAGACATCTGGAACCTCAGGTCGGTCCAGAACAGAATTATGCTCTTGGGGATGAGAGCAGCCTGGAAGTGGCTTGAGGCTAAGAGACTGAAAGAAGAGAAATGAACGGGGAGGCCAGTGACTGCCTTTGTAAATCACGTCATCTAAGGAAAGGAAGGTTAACATAGCCACTGGAAAATTCAGCAGTGGACAGGAATAGCAGTCTTGCCTCACACGGCTTCTGCTGCCAGGGGACGCAGAGCCAGCCTGTCTCAGTCCCAGTAGGGAACATTCCCTAACTTTAGTGCCTTTTAATTCTCAGACTCTCTTAAATAGGGACAATTCTATTATGTCCAAATTGGGAATTCTCTGATTTTATTTGAAACACTGAGTTTCCTTGTTAAGAACGAGGTGATTTTTAGGGCCTCAGGGACTCATCTGGAGCCAGGATTCTGTGATGTGGCTGGGATGTGAGGGCTTACATGGACCTGGGTGGGACGAGTGGCGGGGGCATTGTCTCCCTTGGATGTCTGCGCCTGTGTGACTAAGCATCCCTTGTCCCTGCAGGAGACCCTCTGCAGTGTGGTGCCTGGGTTGGGCAGTGTGCCCTTTACATCGTGATTATGATCTTTGAAAAGTCTGTTGTCTTCATCGTCCTCCTCATACTTCAGTGGAAAAAGGTTTGTCCCTGCTGCAGCAGCTCCCTGATAAGCTAAGCAAACAGTGCTTCCTCCTGTCACCCACACACTGCAGGCCTGATGGGAAACCCAAATTGATTCATTTCATTTCAACTCCATGAACGGATCTTGGATTTTTGTCGGTTACAGCAGCTATTTAACTTACCACTCTCTTGCTTGGTGTCCATCCCCTTCGTTTATATAAGTGTCCATTCTAGATTAAGCCTGGGGATGTATAAACCTCATGAAAATGCAGGCTGTGCCTTTAGGTTGCTTACTGACTGCTGAGGCTTCAGACCTTGCAACTGTCATTTCTGTCTGCTGGCAAGACACACTTGTCTCGTCCAGTTATTTAACTGAGCCATTTGGGGCTACAGTTGGCTTTCCTGGTCTGGGACAGACACTCAGGTGAATTCACAGTTTCCCCAGCCTAGCCTCTGCCCTCTGACCCTGATGTCACATAGATAAGCCTCCACTGCTTGCTCCATATGAAATGGCCCTGGTCTTCCAGAACTTGTAGCTCTAATCTTGCCCTGCCTTCGGTTTTATCTATGACTAGGATTTTTGGTTTTTTTGTGCTTTTTTTTTTTTTTTTTAAGAAAATAAGGTACAACAAGGAGTGGTTATGGTGTAGAATCTCTGCCAGAAGGTGTTCTGGTGCCTGTCTGCTTGTGTCACTAATGACCACTGGATGACCCTTCCAGTCCCCAAACCCCACAGAGCAAACCACCCCCCGCAACTCTGGAATCATTGTGGGTGCAGTGTGCCTTGGTGATTGTAAGCCCACTGCACTTTGCAAGTCCAGCAGCTCAAAGTATTAGCAGTCTCCACGGGGTCCCCACATTAATAGTCAGAGCCAGGGACTGCACTCGGTACAGGGCTGGTGTTAGGGCTCTGAGGGAGTGTCTTGACCTAGTCTCTCTCAAGACTTTCCGGGCCCTGCCGGCTGCTGTCCTGTGGCTTCCTCTTCACTTCCTCTGCTTCTTTTCACAGGTGGCCCTACTGAATCCCATTGAAAACCCAGACCTGAAACTGGCCATCGTCATGCTGATCGTCCCCTTCTTTGTCAATGTCAGTGTCATGTTGTGTGTTTTATCTGGTTTGGGCTCTGGTTTCCACGTTCCTATTCAAAGTTTCAAGTCTGACAAAAACTCACTGTGTAGCCCTCAGGACATTCTGTGTAACCAGTTGTCCCCCCACCCACCCATGCACTTCTGCCCCCAGAGCTGGAAGTGGCAGGATTTCTTCCTCAAAAGGCAGGTCCCCACTCAGGAGCCCTGCTGCCTTCCTGTAGACTGCTCACCCACCAAGGAGTCTCTCCCCATGGTGACCCTGAATTCTATGTCAGGATCATTTTTCCTCAGAGATCTCAGAGAGAAATTTGTGAGCACAGGGGCTAAAAGTCAGGAAGCAGTGAGGAATGCTGTGGGAGTCGGTGCACAGAGGCATTGTGGGCACCCTTTAGGAACCCGTACAGATGTCCCAGAGCAGCTGTCCAGAGACCATGCTCACTTTCTATAAGGAAAACTCACTGAACAGGCCAGGAATTTTCTTGCCTGTTTTCTGATAAGAAAACTATAGCGGGGAAATAGAGATTAGGAATTTCTCCCCAAGTTCCTGAGAAGCAGTGGGGCAGGTGAGGTTTTTCTTTCCCTGTTTCTGAGTTTTACGACTCAGAGTGGCTGTGGGGAAGGGTGGCTATGGGACTACTGCTCTGCTCTGAGAATGGTTTGTATCACAGTAATCTGCACTTTTCCTTCTACAGGCTTTGATGTTTTGGGTAGTAGACAATTTCCTCATGAGAAAAGGGAAGACGAAAGCTAAGCTAGAAGAGAGAGGAACAAACCAGGACTCCAGGAATGGGAGCAAGGTCCGCTACCGAAGGGCTGCATCCCACGAGGAGTCTGAATCTGAGGTAGGAACCTCCCTGATGGCCTGAGTCCTGGCCTCATACCACTGGCCCTGGAGGCCTCTGGTCTCACTGTTGCATTTGGTCTTTTCTTGACTGCTTAGTCATAGTATGAACAGAGAGAGGAAGAGGCTGCACTGAAGAGCGGCCAGGTCACAGCCTCCTCCCAGCCAGTGGCCACGCCTGCTGCTGGGTGAGCTTGTCTAGGGTGAGAGGGTGGAGCACAAGGTAAGGGTAGTCTGCCTTCAGCAGCCCTGCTGTCCGTGGAGAAGGAGCTGCTTTCTTCCAGGGAAGCTGGCAAAGACCTTCATGGGCCTTGCGGTTGACCTTCAAACATTAGGTGTTAGATACCTGCCACCACCAATGAGTAAGAGAAATTGTTGGCTTAGCCACCTAGAGACTTGTGCAGTAAAGGAGGAGGCAGACTTCTCAGAGGCAGCCTCATCTCCCCTGTCTCCTAACTCCCAAGTTCAAAGGTATGGCCTACAGGGAAGGGTGGCGGTCACGAGAAGCAGCACAGAGGTGGCTTTGTGTGCTGGTGACCCACAGCGCTCATTACACACTTTTGAGCTGTGCCGTGCAGGCTTATGCACAGAGAGCTCAAACAGAAAGTGCATCCTAAGAGTGGGGCATCAGGAGCACCCCGGGAGGTGCAATCTGCAGGGAATAGGCAGGACAGGGTAGGTGTGTGTCCCTAGAATCCAGCACGGAGCTCATCACATCCTCAGAGCTTGGTGAGCATTTGGTGAGTGACAAACTGCACTACAGACAGAAGGAACAGCTTACAAACATTCAGTTGCATAGTTTGGTGCCTGGGTAATATGAAATTCACTTGTGACCAGAGCAGCATTTGGTCTAGAGTATAGCATCAAGTGACAAGAAAGGCTGTACAAGCAAAGTTTGAGCCAGGCCGAGAAGACACTTTGGACATACAGCAGAGAGGCAGTGAAAGTTTAATCAAGCAACAGAGCTGGGAGGCCTCAAGACAGTGGCGGTGGACCTGTGGCACAAATGCTGCAGCGAGCACACAAACCAAGTCGCCCAGCAACCGAGCATTGGACAGTAGCGCACAGAGGGGCAGTGTTGGGACTTTGTGATACGTGAGTGAGTTTTGGGTTAGAGTTTGGGCACAGAGTTTCTTGAGGCCATCACTTTATCAGAAGTTTAGCACAGTGAAGTGGTGACTGGCCTGCTCCTGGAGTGGAACGAGTCCAAGTTCCCCTGCACGGGTGAGCGTGGCCTCTCCTTGCTATAAGATCTGCTGGCCTTTCCTGGGTGTTCAGAGGATTGAGGGCAAGGAGGTACTGTGGCAGGGAATGAGGAGGAGCGTGTTTGCCCTGGCAGCCCCATCTGCATGGTATGTTGCTGAAAGAGCTCAGAAAAGCAAACACTCCTGTTTGCCTTCAACAGTGACAAAGTTCTTCAAAGCAACAAAACAACCCCTCTGAATCCCACAGACAATTTCTTTTCCTTTTGAGAGAATTTTTGGTTTGCTTCTGCTGTATTTAAGGCAGTCTCGAGGCCCAGGATGCCTCTGTCAAATTCAGCAATTTTTTGCCAGCATCTCGCACCCTCCAAGTCCCTGATGAATTAACTGATTGGTGTTGGATCCAGGTAGAAGTTGGAAGAAGAGGGTGGGGAGCATCGGCAGAGACAGCCGGTCTGCCAGCTCATTGCTGATTTCTCTGTATGTAAGGGAGCAGCTGGATGTAGGGAAGGCAGAGGCAGAAGGCCCTGTTGGCAGTGTCTCAGGCCATGCCTCTGCTCTGCCTCAGATTCTGATCTCAGCGGATGACGAGATGGAGGAATCTGATGTGGACGAGGACCTCCGCAGACTCGCCCCCCTCAAGCCTGGGAAGAAAAAGAAGCACCGCTTCGGGCTGCCTGTATGACACATTCCAGTGCTGGGGGTGATAGGTTTGCGGCCCAGCCAGCTGCTAAGTCGGCAGATGGTCACCCCACAGCACCAGCCCTTCCTCCTATCTCTGCCCCTCCTCTTCTACCTCTACTCCTGCTGTCTCTGCCCACTCTCCACCCACTCCCAGACTACTGTGACTTAAACAGAGGGAAGAGGAGCCAGCGCCCAAGTGGGCCATGGGCAGCTGGAGGTCCCCCACTCAATTGCACTACAAACACTGACCAAATATGCAAGCCAAGAGCTTTGTTTGTTTGTTGTTGTCCTGAACAGTGCGGTGAGGGATCCCAAAGCCCCTGTCCTGTGTCTGACTGAGTGACATGGTAGAAAACGCTGGTGCCCACGGACTGTGGATAAATCCTCTCACCAGGGCTGCTGGCAGTGTGGACACATGACATGCTTGGGTTAAAAGTCACCCAGTGACCAAGTCAGAACCGGAATGCTTTCTTACTCAAAATGGCTTTTGTAACTCTTGATTTCTAAAGCCGGTTTTACGAGCTGTGACAGTGTTACTGTTTTTTGAGTATGTGTTTATTCCTACAAAATACCTATGGGACTAATGGGCAAAACAGATTTTTAAGTCTTCCGTATACTGTTTGACTTTTATATTTTTAAGTTATATTTTCATACTATTGTATTTAAAAAATTTTTAATCCCCAAAGAAGTGGATTTGTTTGCCTTTCATGGAATGTAAGCTGGTGGGAAGAAGTCGGGAGATTTTATGTGGAATATTGTTAGATAATGGCCACTGGAGAGATGAGCAACTTTTATGTGGAACCAGAAGCCCGTTGTGTGTAAAGGTCAGGGCTGAACATGAGGTAGCTGAGCAAAGCTCTTTGGCATCTATCTCTCCTTGCAGGTTACAGGTGTTAGGTAATTTTGACTGAGAAAGGAGCCTTAAAGTTAGATCTTGTGTCCAGATCTCCAGGCTACACCTGTTTGTTCCCTGCCTCTGCCACGGCAGCCTGCGGGCCAGCCCTGCCCTGGGGTCTGTCACCTTCTGTCATCTGCTTGTGTGTGCAGCAGTCTGGAGAACATCCACCTGGCCAAGAGAGCCTCTTTCCACACTTTCCAAATCTGTGAGTGGACTAGCAGGGTGGGCAGGGGTGAGAGAGCTCCTTGTCTAAATTCACAGTAGCACCAGGCTTCTAGGCTGTGTCCCCTGCTTGGGCCTTGGCACCGCCTCCTCAGCATGTCCACAAGCCCCTGGTTCTGAATTTGTCAAACGTGGTGGAGGGAGCTCTGGAAGCTGCATGGTGGAGTTGTCCAGGGTTTGTCAAGCCAGCAGACAGCCACGGACATGTGGGAAGAAGCAACCCCACCTCTACTCTGTGGACAGGAATACAGTGGAAGTGGAGACCACTCTGCATCCTTCTTTTTATACTTGTATGTTTTACTTAAGCATCAGGGTCTGAATATGCACAGGGAGTAAGATAAACTAGGCCTGTAGGATATAAGCTCGTGGCTCTGCCCATCCTGCACCAGGAGAACACCTTGGGAAGGCCGTCTCTAGGAAGGCAGACACCATGGAAGCTGGGGACCGTCCCATGCAATTAGAATTGACTTTGTTGCCTGGCTGTTGTGACAGGAGAGGAGAGGCTGGCACTGAGGAAGGCATGGTGGGGAGTCCATCTGGAGTCCTGTGTGGCTCCTGCTTTCATTTGCTCCTTCTCCCCGCCACACACACACACCTATGGTCTTTCCCCTACCTCAAGTGGTGCTCTGCTGAGTCCCCTTTGGGAGGACCAAGACTGGCACTCCTGGTAACCTGCGAGCCCCTCATGGTAGCACTGACTTCTCTTTTCTCCCTTCCTGTACCCTGTGACTGGACAACTTGTGGGGCCGTCTCTGCCACTTTCCTGGATCTCACAGCCTCCTATTTAGTCTTGAGCTCCTAGTGTTTCCCAACCAGGCGCAGGCGTGAGCCACCACACCCAGCCTGAACCTGAATTTTTCAGTAAGGGCTGAAGATACAGAGCTGGCTCAGCAGTGATGGAGGTCTGTCAGTCTGGTCAGTGGGCCCCTGGAGTGCAGGGTGGACAGCGTGGATCATGTGTTTGGCCTTCCCTTCTTCCTGCGTGTATCTGCACCCACATACGTACACACTCACCTGCTGCAGGATGAGTTCCAGGAGTTGTGGGTCTCTTGTGTAGTGAACTCTCCCTTGAAAGCAGAGGCAGGGCTGTGTCCAGGACATCCTTCTGAGCTGTGCTTCCCCTGGTATAAGTTTCCTCACCACCTGCTCCAAGGTGCCTTATGAGGTGCAGCCCTTCAGTGGCCAGTGGCAGGCGTCACTATCCCCGAGAGGCAGTGGGATACTTACGGCCGTTGTGTGCTGTTAAACTGATTTGTCCAAATCTGGACTAAGGTCAAGTCTCTCAGAATGGAAGCCTGCAAGTCAAGGTCATGGACAAGTCTCTTGTAACTAATAAAGTGATGAGGAGGAACTGTCATCTAACTGGAGAGCTGGTTATTGTTGTTATTTCCTCCCGCTGACAGAGGCGCACGTGGTGAGGTCTTGGCTCCTCAGTGTCAGTGTCTGCAGCCCCTCAGCCTAAAGTGTGCTGGTGGCTCCTGCCTCAGACTTTAGCTTGTGCCCTCCCTGGCAACAGGGAGTCATAGGTTAATGGCATCTCGTGCCTATTTCTTCAGGTAAAACTTCATAGACTCAAATACAAGTTATGACTTCCCGTCAGCCTGGCAACACACTGAGGGCTGCCATGCAGCCCCCACGCTGCAGTGTGGCCGTGGGAGCTTCCTGCCAGCCCAATAAAGCAGTCACCTTTTAGGATATAGGGCTGGCTCTTCCACACGACTAAGGCAGAGCCCTGTTTTACCCTGCAAGACAGTGGCAGCCATAAGAGGTGTTGTTTTTGGTGAGCGACTTTGGTGAGGGTCTGACTTAACTGTGAGGACCTTGAAATCCTGGGTACCTGGGCAGGTTAGTTGGCTGGTTGGTTGGTATGGTTGTTTTACATTTGAATTTTCTTTTCAAGAAGTTTATCAGAAGTTGGACATACATGAGAAACTGTGCCCACTTCAGCGTCCATCAAGTGGTGTTATGAGTCACAAAACACAGTTTTGAAATGGAAGGGGAAGATGTTGTACTTACATTGTAAAAAGTTTACAATAAAGTTTGACACCTTATTACAGGTTTTATTTTATTTTTTTAAAGAAACCACAGTTTTGGTCATTTTAGGTTTGCTAGATTTGGGACACTGTAATGGGGTTAAAAATTCTTTTTTGCCGGGCATGGTGGCTCACGCCTGTAATCCCAGCACTTGGGAGGCAGAGGCAGGAGGATTGCTGAGTTCGAGGCTTGCCTGGGCTACATAGTGAGCTCAGAGCCAGCCTGAACTACAAAGCGAGACCCTGTCTCAAAAAAAAAAAGAATTTCTTTTTTTCCCCTAATGAGTTAAAAAGGCTCTCCCCAAGACACCGAGCAAAATGGGACCTTACACTGCCTCACGGCAATTGGGGAGCTGAAATCTACCAAAGAAAGCAGCCAAAATGCTCGTGCCTGTCTCCCTTCCTAGCTCATGTGTCTAACCCGTTCTACCTCCTGAGGGATGAGTTGTGCTGGAAAGTAGCGTGTGAGGAGTGAGCATCTCACGTCTGTGACTCCAGGGCCCCAGAGCTGAACAGAAACAGCTATGGGGCACGACTAGACCTCAGCTACCACCCATATGGCCCTGGTAGAGGAGCCCTCAAAAAGCCTGGCGTGTGTCCTCTGCCTCTTGGCCCTGTTTGATGTCCCAGGTATTCCCCATGTCCACATTTACCTCACGTCTAGCCTGGCACTCCTCATATTGGCATACTGGGACCAGAGGGGGGTTGGGGTGGAGGCTGAGGTGTGACAGCCGTGACATTTGCGTTAACCAAATGTCAGAGCCTGGTTGGGTTCCATGTGCTGGGAGCCTCCAGGGTAAAAATAACCCGTGTAACAAGCTGGGAAGGAGCTGACAAGCGTGGTACACACCTGTAATCCCAGCATTTGGAGACTGAGGCAGGAGGACTGAGTTCGAGGCCAGCTTGAATAGCAAGATTCTGTCTTCAAAACAACAACAAAAAAAAACTGAGCTGGTGATCTAATGGGAAAAGCTTGGACCTGTTCACATCCACTCCCCTCCCAGCCCAGGCTGAGGGGCCTGCCACATGCCCCTCGGATTTTTCCCTGCAAAGATGGAGGTCTGAGAGCTTCCAGCACTAAGCTGTCAGTGCCCTCCCAGGAGGCCAGCGCCCCATCATGTCACACTCTAGCTGGAGTGTGCTCACTGTCCCCTAACCCTCAGAGATGGTCAGTCCCCTGGTGGCTATCTCTGAGTCTGCCCCCAAAGCCCTCCCCGCCAGGCCAGTTCTCCCTTCCCGCCCTGCCTGGGACCCTGACCTCTGCTTGCTGGATCCTCTGCACACCTTCACCACCTGTGGACTGAGGACAGGATCTCAGCAGAAACCTGACGCAGCAGCGCCTGGACTTGCCTCGGCCTCATCTTCTCCACCTGAGAACCAGCGCTTGGCCCTTCTGTGGAGCCTGTGGAACAAATGCTTCTAAGGGATAACAGGAGAGTTCTGCCCTTAAGGGGCTGGGAAGTCTCTTCCCTCTGGGATCCAGGAAGAAGGGCAGAAGAGAAAGTGAACTCAGAGCATCTGACCCAGCTCAGGACCCTCCATTTCCTCAGAGACAGCCTCCCACACCAAAATGGGCCCCTGCGGACTATCACATTCCAGAATGTGCATTCGTAAACACACACACGCACAAGTCAGTCACCACTAGTGCCTGGCATCTGTTCTCGAGGACACAGGGTCTCCCCAGCTGTCTGCTCCCCCAGGATACTGCCCCATCATCTCCAAGAATAAACTCTGAAAACAGCGGCTGTGTGAACCTGAATCATCAGAGAGCCTGGTGGAGGAGGGGAGTGACTTCCCGGGATAGGCGAGCAGACTATATAAACTCCAGAGAGCCAGGCTTCACGCAGTTCTCTTCCCTCTGCTACTGCCTTCTAGAGGTGCCCTCAGAGAGCCGGCTTGCCCAGCACCCACCATGTCCCAGGTAGGAAATCCAGCATGGGCTGGGCTGGAGCCAGAGGGACTGGGGGAGTAGTCCTAGACACTCATCACTGACAGAACCAAGCATAAACAGTTGGCTGGCAGCCCCTGGAAGGCCAGGGACCAGCCAGAACGCTCTGGGCCATACCTTCCCTTTTGTAAATCCCTGTTACGGTTAACCGATTATTCCGTGGCAGGGTAGTGGGGTGGCACTTGTGTAGATCTCTGCATGTGTATGAGGGAGTTGTAGACATTTGCAGCTGTGACGTCTGTGGCCACACAGAGTGTGTGTGTGTGTGTGTGTGTGTGTGTGTGTGTGTGTGTGTGTGTGTGCGCGCGCGCACGCATGCGTGCACGCGCACACATGGAGATGCACAGCTCTGTGCCCTTGCAGCTATCTGCCCAGTAATGTAGCCCTGTGAGGTTTGGAGGGGGGCCTGGGCTTTGCCCAGGCTGAGGGAGGGAATCCCTGCACCTGCCTCCAGGGCTTAGGAGGGAATAAGGCCTCAGACTGTAAGGCGCCCAAAGGCGCATGGATGGTGAGCACAGTTTGTGTGTCCCAGCCTGCCAAGGGGAAGGGTTGTCCTTGCTGCCTGTTCTGTGGGTGGGCGCCAAGTTTGCACTGTACACTGTAACTTTATGGCACCTGCACTCTCTGTCTCTCCCAGGAACGCACTAAAAGTAAAAATACTGGTGTGTTTTGGGGAAAGGTTTAACCTCTAAGGGACACCTTGCCAGCCAGTGAGCAAGTTTCAGAACTCACCAGATTCCCTGGGGTTGTGAGGCTTCAGAGGTGTTCTTTTCCCCTTTGCCCATTGTGCCCAACCCTGGATTTGGCATAAGGCATGGATTTGACCCATAGGACCTGCATTGAGAGCTCTCTGTCTTATGGGTTAGGGCAGGTGTACAGGTCAGACCAAGGGCCAGGGAGGCTCCCAGGAGATGGGATAGTCAAGAAGGCTTCTTGGGTGCCTGTAATCCCAGCACTCAGAAGGCAGAGACAGGAGGATTGTTGAGTTGGAGGCTTGCCTGGGCTACATAGTGAGCTGAGGGCCAGCCTGAACTACAAAGTGAGACCCTGTCTCAAAAAAAAAAGACTTCTTGGAAGAGGAATGGGCCTCAAACTGGCCAGAATTGGGCCCTATAAGCCAGGAAGATCTTAGCCAAGGCACACAGGTAGGGAAATGGTCTCTCTCGAGGCCTCAGTTCATAAATAGTGTTCTGGGCACTTCAAAAGGATGGCAGTCCTGAAGCTCCTATCAGGAAGAAGCGGCCCCCTATGAAGGAAGAGGACCTGAAGGGGGCCCGAGGAAACCTGACCAAGAACCAGGACATCAAATCTAAGACCTACCAGGTCATGCGGGAGTGTGGTAAGTGTCCTCCTTGTCCACTGTGGTTGAGGGGGGTTGGGGGGCACAGATACCTGCCAGTGGTGGGGAGAGGGGGTCAAGGGCCTTTTTTTGAGAGTCTAGAACTCCTGGGCCAAGGAGAGGCTGCTTGCAACATGAGGAGCCTCCTCCAGGGAAAGTGAGGCTGAGCCCTGATGGGACCCTGTGCTCCCTTCCCCCAGAGCAAGCGGGCTGTGCCGCGCCCTCCGTGTTCAGCCGCAATCGCACAGGCGCTGAGACTGTCTTTGAGAAGCCCAAAGCCGGACCGGCCAAGAGCGTCTTTGGTTGAGAAGAGTCACCACTCCTCTCGCCTGTCTGATCCCCTGGACACAGGAGCCTTTTCCACGAACTGTTTTCTATGCCACAGTGTGTCCTTCTCTCTGCTGTCTCTGGGACTGCCACCCCTCTCCCACTGTCCTTTTGGCACCAGCACCTTGAAAACACCAATAAAAAAGATGCTCAATTGTCCTCGGTGTTGGGGGGTGTTGGGTGGTCATGGCCACCATCTACAGAGAAGAGACACAACACAGTGGGGACATAGAAACATGTCTTTGGCCTTTCTGGGCTTTGGGGAAGGTGCCAGGAGATAATGCAGGTGCTTTTAGGGCCACTGACATGCTAGAAAGAGTGTATGTAGGCCATGGAGGCGTAGTGACTCTGTGACCAGTCTCACCTCTTCCAAGCCTTAGTTTCCCCTTGTATGCAGTAGAATTCAGCTGGAGCCTATTCTACTGTCATATTGCCAAGAATGAAGTCAGTGGATGCCTGGTGTGTGCCCTTCCCTGTGATGGTCACAGAAGTCACTGAAGTCTTCTCAAGAACACCATGACCTTATGGGACCCAGCCTTCATGGCCTACTTCCCCTGGACCCTGTTCTCACTGCCTTCTGGATAGTGTGCACATCCTTCAAAGACAAGGCCTGGTCGAAGTTGCTCTCCAGCCAGTGGCAGTGAGTTTCCCAATCTACTATCTTGCAAAGAGCAGGGTGAGCCCCTACCCCTGCAGCCTGCTAGGCCACCAGGTTCTCAGCAGTGTGCAAGCCTTTCCTTCATCAGACCCCTGTGCTGTGCACATAGAACTGTGAAATCAGGAGACAAACCATCCAGCTGTGATGGCCAGACCATTGGCAGGCTGAAGAAGCCTTCTTCTGGGGCTGGACTGGCAGGCCTTGGGCTTACAGTGCCTGGCACAAGGCTGACACCTGCTAGGAAGTCCCCCTTGTCCCTTGGGCAAGTGAACCTGGCTGCTCAGGCCCTTTCCCACGTTCCCAGCTAGCCAGCCTCCTTATATAGCCCTGACTGTGGGCAGAGCCCATGCTCTGTGCCCCATGAGAACTGACCTGTGGTGACACAGCCTGGGCTTGCTCCCTGGGGCCTTGGGGAAGCTCTTCCCCCAGATGCCAAAGGAATGTGTTTCCCTGCAAGCCCCAGTCATACCCCACAGCTGAGGGGAGGCTTCTACTCACAGACATGCTGAAGAAAGAAGAAAGTATACTTGCAGCTGTAGACTCACTCCAAAGTCTACAATGCCCTTCCCCCAGGGGCAGATGCTGCCAGCTTTGAGGAAGGCTGGACAGTGGGTGGAGACACTTCCCCAGGCCCTGTGGGCACCCACAGCAGCTGGAGCCCTCAGGGCTGGTGTGTCAACCTGTCCTCTCTGACCCAGGGCTTGGCGCTCAGCCACACCTTCATGGCTCATCCTAACCCATATGTGTCCAGAGACTCAGGAGCTGCCATCACAGAACCATCAGGGAATGAGTCTCAGCTGCATCTAGAAGCCTGCTATTTGTTCATTCTATTGCCATTTGTTATCAAAGCAGCACTTCATCTTTATTAAAGGCAAACAGAAAAAGCCAAGAGGAGCACCACCCTGGGCCTCAGGCATCACCCCAGCAGCCTGCTGTGATGCATTAGACTACCCTGACAGTGGATCGTGCCCTCTCAGGCCACCTGAACACACCCACCAGCGTGCGCACCCCCTCTGTGTGGCTGGCCCTTCTGTGCCTTACTGTCCTGTCATTGAGCCCCCAGCACCACGCTTTTATCCGTCTCTGACATCCATCTTTCTGACTCAGTGTGAGTTGTCAAGTTGTGGACCTGGTTTGGGTCCCTGTTGAAGTTGAACCTAGAGTCCTCTCTAGATCATGGGCCCTAAACAGCCATGTGGGATCAAGAAGAGAAAAGGAGGTCGTGGCCCACACATCCCACAAATAAGACAGTCCCCATCTGCCTGGGCCCGCTCAGACACTTCTGTGGGTATCTCGATTCCTTCAGGACCCAACTGCTCAGTCCCACTAAGCTACCAAGGTCCCCTTCCCTCATGAAGCTACGTGGAATGGCCCTAGGGCTGGGGTATACAAAAGAAGACTGGTATGGGGCCAGGGACCACGTGCCTGGGAGGCCTCCCATACCTAACTCCGGTCTGAGGCTGTCTTTCCTTTGTCCCAACCAAAGTCCACTGGACATTGGTCATTGTCTGCTGATCTGAGGCCCCTGAGGTTTTGGCTTGCAGATGCCCATTTCCTAGAACCTGCCCCCGCAGGGGTGGAGCACCACCCAGGTTATTAATTTGCTTCTCATTTGTCCTCAGGCTCAGAGACAGCCCAGCGGACTCTAGAGTCAGAATGAAGATTCCAGGCCTTGTCCACACCCACAGCGTCATCCTGGTCCTGCTCTCACTGCTGCTGACTCTCCCCCAGACCACCATTGCTCGAAAGGTATCAGGTACCATGGTACTGTGTGTGTGCCCGAGCGGGTGCATTGCAAGCTGGGGGATGAGAGCCCGTGCTAGGAAGTACAGAGAGCCTCTGGGTGTGCAAGCATTTAAGTAGGAGTGTGTGTGGCTCTGTGTGTTACAAAGAAATGGTGTTGGCCACCACCAGGCACTACCTGAGGGCCTTTGGGATGTTCCTGTAATACTGTTACTTCCACTTTGCAGATAAGGAAATACAATTTAGCTGTTTGTCCCTTGAGGTTGGTAGTGGAATAGGACAGGTGATGATGTAGCCTTATGAGCCTGGCTCTTCCACTCTCGGCTGAGTGACTTTTATGGTTTCTATGTCTCAGTTTTTTCAAATGTAAAGTGGTAATCATGGAACTTATTCAGAGGATAGTTGTGAAATCAGGCTCATAATACTTATAGAATGTCCAGTACATCTGGGCACAGTGACACATGCCCATGATTCCAGCTACCTGGGAGGCTGAGGCAGGAAAGATTGCAAGTTCAGTACCATGGCACCTCTATGGTAAGCCATGTATGCATGTGCACCTATGTCCAATGCAACAAGCATGGTGCCTACAGGCAGAGAAAGGGTGTCTAAGTGTCTGCATGTGTGCCCATGTGCCCTTCCTTGGGGTACCACAAATGTAGGACCAAGATCCTATGCTGAGGATCCTATAGAGAGGGGGAAGAATGGAGAGTCCTCTGCTGGGAAATAGGGACAGAGAAGAAGATTCCCAGTCCTTATGTGTTAGCCCTCTTTCTACCTCCAGATTCTCACAGCTGGTTGGAGACTGGCTTGGCCATTTTCATGGAGGCCAGAGTCACCAGAAATAAATAGACTGATTTGCTGCCCTTTCTCTGGGCAGTGTTTAGCTAGACACGAGCCCCTGCCCACCCCCAGGGCCCTCACCTCTATACAAAGGAGAAGCACAATCCCCTCCTAACCTTTGGGGTTCAGCAAACCCCACAGGTGCTGACTATACTTTTGGGGTACTATAGGCCCCCAGAGAACAAGACATGTGGCCCTTCCCATTGGTGCCATGGAGTAGGGAATGAACACACCCTGCCTCTTATTTCAGACAGACTTTCAGTGAAATGCCATCCTGGACTCAGCCTGAGGTCTGCTTAGCAACTCAGGTTGGGAGCAAAGGTTGGTCTACATCAGGCTCTTTTTTTCTCACACTATTTTGATTATTGCATATTGGTTGTACAGATTAATGGGTTTTGTTTTGGCACTTTCATACGTGCACCTCTTTTGCTTGTTTTCACCCCCCTTCTCCTTGAAGAGTATTGCCCATGCTAATGTGGTCCTGAAACAATGACACCCTTCTCCTTCACTGGTCCAGAATGGGATCGACATCTATAGCCTCACTGTGGACTCCAGAGTCTCATCCCGATTTGCCCATACGGTCATCACCAGCCGGGTGGTCAACAAGGCCGATGCTGTGCGGGAGGCTACCTTCCAGATGGAGCTACCCAAGAAAGCCTTCATCACGAACTTCTCCATGTAAGTGCCTGCCTCCCTTCCTCCCGGCCCACACCCCAGCACTGTGACTACATCTCCTCTGGGCCCCCAAGACCCTTTTCCAGCAGAAAGGTGTGCTTCACCTGTTGGCCTTGCGGGAGCAGGCTTTCCCAAGGAGTACCCTGTTTTTAGAGGCTATCTGGCCCTCCTGCCCCCCAGACCTTGTCTCTGAGCGCTGCCCCGGTGGCAGGCAGCAGGCCACAGCATATTTGTCTTTACCTTTGAAGGGCAGAAACTTGTGGTGCCGTGAGACCAGACCCAGGGAATAATCAAAGTGGATTCCAGCTCAGAATACCGAGAACTCCCTAAGCCAGTGAAGAGTCATGCAATGGAGAGTTATCTTGAGGGGTCCTCCTTGTTCCTGCAGGGGCCTGGCTGCTGTGCCACAGGTGCCTGGGGTTTCTATGGACTCTGAGCTGGTGACAGCCCTTCCACCCTTCCCAGCTCAGTTGTGCAATGTTTGCGAAGCTCAGCAGAATGCTCTCCCTGTCCCTGACCTCCAGCTGGGTTGTGTTTGAGGAGAGAGGCTGCTCCCAGAATTAGGGAGGTGCTGAGCAAGAGAGAGGGCATGTTCCTGGAAAGGGGCAGTAGGTGCTGGGTTACCTGTGGTTGGTTTCTTTCCCTCTCCCACCATCCCCCGCTCTGTGGCAGCCTTAGCTTTCCTTTCCTGGCCCAGCTTGCAGCCAGTGCTGTGCAGTCTGGCAGCCTCAGCCAGGAGCCAAACTACCGTGCCAGCTGAGATCCCAGGATTGGCACCATCTCTCTGGCCCCAGATCTCACTGCTGTGTGAGATAGGGAAGCATGTGGCAGGGTTTCCCACTCTCTCACCCAACCATGCACCCCACAAACTGTACCTGCAAATACTGAGACTATCCAGCTGTGATGAGGAGCTTGGCTGCCCACTGCCAGCCCCATCCTGGCCCAGGAGTAGAGTATAGCCGGGGGACTGAGAGATGGGATGCCAGCTGTGTGCAGCTGCTGACCCCTCTCACCCTGCACCCTCCCACCTTTCATATCACCCATGAAGCCTGAGAGAGAATGCTTCCTGATATGTGCCTACACCCCTCACATGGAGTAGCCCTCTTCCTTCCACAGAAATGGCCCAGACCTTATTTCTCAACCCCAAGGGATGGCCGGTGAGGATCCAGTAAGGAGTCCTCTCCCCAGTCATCTAGACCTATCTCCAGAAAGGCTATGCTCCCTGCAGGCCCCTGAGGCAAGAGGTGGGGGCAGCTGCAAGGCAGAGGCCAGAGATTTCAGCCACACACCTCCCTTCTGCTCACCTTGGCCAGTCAGGGGCAAATGTGCTTCCTCCAGGAACAGACTGTGAGGCTGGAGGGGCATACTGGAATGTGAGGGAGCCTGAGAGGAGGCTGGATTTAGCCCTGCCCTGCCTGCCCTACATACTCTCCTTTCCTGTGTGGTCCATGAAATGCATGTGTACTCAATGCTCACAACTCAGGATAAGTACAAGTCTCACCTGCACCTGCGATCTCCTGTGTAGTAGGTGACCATAAAGGGCAGTGGCTCATGCAAAAACGTGAGTCACTATCAAGAGGCCCACCGACTCCTGGAGAGATTCTCCCACCAGCCTCTCATCAGCTCCCACGTCTCTGTCCCAGGATCATCGATGGTGTGACCTACCCGGGCACCATCAAGGAGAAAGCCACAGCCCAGCAGCAGTACGTTGCAGCTGTGAGCAGAGGAGAGAGTGCTGGCCTGATCAAGTGAGCCCCTGGAGGTTCCTCGGGACAGAGGGGTATCACAGACGGGAACCGCCCCTATGTCGGCCCCCAGAGGGGCAGGCCTGATACGCTTCCTCCCCAGGGCCACCGGGAGAAAGATGGAGAAGTTCCAGGTGTCGGTCACCGTGGCTCCTGCTACCAAGATCACTTTCGAGCTGGTGTACGAGGAGTTACTCAGGCGGCGTCTGGGGGTGTATGAGCTGCTGCTGAAAGTGCAGCCCCAGCAGCTGGTCAAGCACCTGCAGGTACCCAGCCCTGCCTCTTTTGAGGAGGCCTTCTGGGTATCCCCTACCCTCTCCATCTCCTCTGAGGCTCAGCCCAGCTCCCAGCCGGCCTGATGACCAGCATCTTTCCTTCCAGATGGACATTCACATCTTTGAGCCTCAGGGCATCAGCTTCCTGGAGACGGAGAGCACCTTCATGACCAAAGAGCTAGCCACTGCCCTCACCACCTCACAGACCAAGACCAAGGTGGGCCTGCCGTGGCCATCAGGGCGAGGCTCCAGGGACCTGTCCTCAGTCCAGTCCTGTGAGCCGGATCCCAGACTACAGGACGGTTGGGCAGACTGACTAGAGAGGCTCCTGAGGTCTCTGTGTACAGGCAGACAGGAAGAGCAAGGCCTAGACCAGGATGGCCTTCTCTTGAATGAACCCTACGATCTGTTGGGTGTGGACATGGAGAGTAGACTGGTAGAAGGGTCCTGTAAGCAGGTGGGTGGAGAGAATAGAGGATCACACACATCCGGAGCCCCGCCTCTGTGCACAGCTCGGAACAGGCCACCCTCTCACCCCTGCTGTCTGTGTGGAAGCAGCCCAGCAGTGTGTCTGGTCCTCAGAGAGAGAAAGTGTGTCCTAGAATTCTGACTTCCCGCTATGCGTATGCAGCTGGCGGGTGTTAGCATGGCCTCGCTCCTCTTCCAGCTCCAGCCTGCTTTGTCCTTCCAGGCTCACATCCACTTCAAACCAACGCTCGCCCAGCAGCAGAAGTCTCCAGATCTGGAGGACACAATCCTGGATGGCAGCTTCATCGTCCGCTACGATGTGAACCGGACCCTCTCTGGGAACTCCATTCAGGTGGGTGGGCTCTGGCCCAAGGAAGGCAACCTGGACATCTGTCCACCCATAAACACCTGCATGCAAGTATTCTGGAAGAGATAATAATGACCCCTACTTAGCAGTGTGCCCCAGGCTTTGATGCAGAAAGAAAACAGGTAGTTTATCTGTATGGCCCCTGAAACTATTTCTTTTCAGAGACAGAAAAGATTTGTCTCATCGTCTAGCTTCTCTGTGGGTTCTCCCTCTTTGTCTTTGCTGCCAGCAGACTCATACCGCAGTTGTTTTTGTTTGTTTGTCTGTTTTGGGTTTTTTGTTTTGTTTTGTTTTGTTTTTTCTTTTCTTTTTTTTTTTGTGGTACCAGGGATCGAACTCAGGCCCTTGTGCTTCTAAGGTAGGTGCGGTACTACTTGAGCTAAATCCCCAGCTCATACCTCATTTTTATGTTCAGTTACAATAGCTTTTTTCACTCAGGTTTATGGCATCATTAGGCTTCCCTTTTATTCCTTACTGTTGCAATCTTCCCTCTTTTGATGAACGTCAAGTTTATGGAGTCTGGGTCTATCAATAAATGCTCCCTTGAACATGGAAATAAGCAAGAGGCAGAATTGTGGAGGATGTGTTCTGGTGGGCTGTGTGTGAGCAGGGAAGCCTTGTGCAAGAGAGGGGCTGGGCCTTAAGAAACGGTGCAGATTCGGGGATGTGAAAGGTGGGACAGAGAAGCAGGGCGTAGAATAGGGGAATGCAGAAACCCAAGGGCTTGTGCTAAGGAGGTGGACAAGGTTAGGGCAGGGCCACAGCCCTGATCCTGTGGCTGTGGTCTCATCTGGCCACAGATCGAGAATGGCTACTTTGTGCACCACTTCGCCCCCGAAGGCCTGCCCACAATACCCAAGAACGTGGTCTTTGTCATTGACAAGAGTGGTTCAATGAGCGGCAGGAAAATCGAGCAGGTAGGTCCCTGGGCTAGAGCATTGCCCTGAAAACTCCCAGGCTTCCCCACCATCAGCTCTGGTCCAGCAGGCAGATCCTACCTGCCCATCCTCCTGGGTGGGGTACTTCCAGGGATGGAGGTTGGCATACGCATGGGGTAGCCTCTGCCCCCATAGTATGCTCCATGTCCCCACCCTAGACACCAATCCTGATGCCTGCCTAAGGACCTTGAGCCCTCTGAGCCACCCACCTTGCCTCCTCTTGTTTCTTCCTTGAGCAGACCCGGGAAGCCCTAATCAAGATTCTGAGCGACCTTAGCCCCAAAGACCAGTTCAACCTCGTTGTCTTCCATGGGGAAGCAACCCAGTGGAAGCCATCATTGGTGTTAGCGTCGGAGGAAAATGTGAACATGGCCAAGGGCTATGCTGCCAACATCCTGGCATTAGGAGGTGAGTGGCCCAGCAGCCCTCAGGCTGAGGCCTTCTGGGGGTCCAGGCTGGGGAGCCACCGTAAGCATGTGTCCTTCAGGAACCAACATCAACGAGGCGATGCTAATGGCCGTGAAGCTGCTGGAGGACAGCAACCGGGCTGAGCTGCTATCTGCCAAGAGTGTCTCCCTCATCATCTTGCTCACTGATGGGGACCCCACTGTGGGTGAGGGCACTACCCAGCTACTCAGGGTCATGCTGCACTCAGGACTGCTGGGGGACCTGGGCAGAGCGAGGATCACTTAAATCCTTCTGGCTCCAAGTTGCCGGAAACAACTATTGAGCTCTTTTCTCAACCTCTTCCCAAACCCACCGGTCCAGGGGTGACCAATCCCGCACAGATCCAGAAGAATGTGCAGCAAGCCATAGATGGCAGGTACAGCCTGTTCTGCCTTGGCTTTGGCTTTGATGTCAGCTATGCCTTCCTGGAGAAGCTGGCACTGGACAACGGTGGCCTAGCTCGACGAATCTACGAGGACTCAGACTCTGCCCTGCAGCTCCAGGTGCTCCTCCCAGCGGGGCTGCAGAGGGCGGGCAGACCCAGCCTGCCCTTTGTGACACTCTCCACACACGCCCTGCAGGACTTCTTCCAGGAGGTGGCCAGTCCGATGCTGACAGAGGTGGCCTTCGAGTACCCAAGCAATGCCGTGGAACAAGTCACACGGGACAACTTCCAGCTCTTGTTCAAGGGCTCAGAGGTGGTGGTGGCTGGCAAGCTCCAGGACCAGAGCCCCGATGTGCTCTTAGCCAAAGTCAGGGGGCAGATGGTGAGTGTGGTCAAGTCGGCTGGGAGGGGAAGAGCGGGTCCTCATGTCCCTTCCCCCACAGGCTT
The DNA here is from genome assembly GCA_004025085.1 of Thryonomys swinderianus. NCBI lineage: Eukaryota > Metazoa > Chordata > Mammalia > Rodentia > Thryonomyidae > Thryonomys > Thryonomys swinderianus. The sequence continues at coordinate 50,607 of PVIC010000712.1, read as the reverse complement.
GGTTCCTGGCTTGGTACCTGCACCTGGGACATGTGACTACCTTTTATTTCTCGTTCCTCTCACACTTGGAGGCTCTGAAACTGGGCCCTTGACACCCCTAAAGTCCTTCCCTCTACCCACTCAACCCAGAGGAGATGCACCCCTCACGGTCAGTGCCCTGGACCGGCACCAGCCCTCGTCAGGCTTCTCACAGAACAGCTCTGGATTCAGGGCAGGTGCAGACATCATGCCCTCACTGCTCCCACCTGGTTTGGGCCCTTCTTTCCAGCACATGGAGAACATCACCTTCCAGACGGAATCCAGCAGGACTGAGCAGGAAGAGTTGTTCCAGAGCCCCAAGTATATCTTCCACAACTACATGGAGAGGCTCTGGGCATACCTGACCATCCAGCAGCTGCTGGAGCAGACGTGAGTGGCCCTGAGCTGGCAGACCCCTGGAGCAGGCAGATGCAACGTCAGCACTCCTCAGCTTTTACGGGCAGGCACAGCTGACATGCAGCGGCCCCTGGGTGTGGAGATTCTCGTCGTGTCTGAGCTCCACATTCTCCCATGTGGATGTCCCAGGAGGGGCACAGGGTAGGGGGAGGGGCCCAGGTATCCAAGGACCTCCTGAGCTCTGAAATCCTCAACCTCAACAGTGTTTCAGCATCAGGTGACGAATCTAAGGCCCTCAAGACCCGAGCTCTGAATCTGTCACTCAACTACAACTTTGTCACTCCTCTCACATCTATGGTGGTCACCAAACCTGAAGGCCAAGATCAGTCTCAAGTTGCTGACAAGCCTTTGGAGGACAGTGAGTGAGAAGCTGGGATGCCCGCCTCTCAGCCAGCAGACCTTCAGCTCAGCCTTCCCTGCCTTCTGTGCTTCCCAACCAAGACCCCGTCCTGCCATCCACAGACTCCCAGGAGCCTGGGAGGACTGATGAGGACAGGTCTCCTGGCTCCCTACAGTGCACTCTAGCCATGTATTTCTGGGATTAAGAAGCAAGTTCAAACATAAGCACTTTAGTGAGATGAAACCTGCCCTGACAGTGCCTCTTTTCTCTTCTCTCCCTCACTTGTGTGTGTGTTTGTGTATTTTATCCAGATTACAGAGGCTGGAATGTCCACTCAGGAGGTAAGGACCTGATATGCTCCCAGGCTGGCCTACCCCGGTCCAAAGATGTAGCATTGTCTGACCAAGCATACTAGTGCATATAGTCACTTGTGCACTAAATACTGGGCACTGGGGCCACGTCTCTATCCACCTGGGATCACAGGAAGATGGATCTAAGGAATAAACACAAGTCTCAGTAACTTTCAGGTCACTTTTCCAAATTTCGTGCCTTCAGAAGAGGATGGTCCCGAACACCAGGTGACAAATGAGGAGGGTGGATGGAATGGGGAGATGACAGAATCATAACCCCAGACACAGACTCTGACCTAAGGATGTGGGGTTCTCTGCCCAGCCTACCTAGCTGGTGACAGACCTGGGACTCAGTCTCAGGTGTGACTAATTAGAAAGCAGCTATCCAGGGCTTTCCCTTGCCCAAGTAAGAGGATTCACTGGGACAGGCAGTTTGAGAGGTAAGTGCCTAGGGAGACGTGACCTTTGGTGGTGAGAGGAGTCCAGCAGGATTATCTCCCAGGCCGGGGGGTGGGAATACGTGGAAGGGTAGATAATGGGGATGGGGGCCCCGCCAACCTTTTCTACATCTCCCTTTTGGCTTGGGGTCCCTGGGTCCTGCCTCTGGGGACCCTGGACACTACCTGAGCAAAGCCCACAGCTGTTCATTTTTGCAAATTAGGTGCTTCTCACTTCCCTACAAGTGTCGGAGCTGGAGCTCTCGGTGCCCCTACTAGACATGGACAACCTGGACCTCCTGATTTTCTCCGTCTGTCTTATCCTCCTTATCCTATGCCACAGTCATCCTTGGACGTGTTACATTCATGTAAGTAAGCTACGTTCTGACCCCAGGAGGGCCTGTTTCCCTACAGCAGTCACTGAACCACACTGCGGAGGGGTGAGAGATTGCACCAGCACAGCCAGGCAGAGGAGCCTGTGGGAGTGAGGTTCAGTGAGCATGGGCAGTCCGTCCAGGACCCTCTCCTGAGAGGAGGTCGGGGTTGAAGGGGGAACACAGCCTTTTCTCAGGGGCTGCCTGTGCCTGGGTCCTTCCCGACCAGTTGCCCCTTTACCCTGTCCTCACCATCTTATCTCCTTGGGTGTGGGTGAGCCCTCTTTCTGCTATCAGTAGGTTGTCAGGATGCAACCTGGACAGCAGCTTCTTTCACACTGCTTGGTCAGGGGGACCCTGGGTCCCAAGAGGGTGGGGGCTGCCCAGGAGGGCTGGCTCTTTGGGCATCTTTGGGCATTGCTGCCAGTGCCTCCCCCAGAGATATCCCATCACCACCAGTTAAGGGGCATTAGGTGTCCCGTCCCTAAGACGACCCTGTTTTCAATGGGCAAGACTCACCACTCATGCCAGAGCCTTCACGAGGGGAAGGACTCCTCCATGCCCAGTGCTAGCAGGAGGCCCTTGTACTGTTTCTGTTCCTAAGTCCGGACCCAGATACAGCCACAGAGCAGACCTAGACCCTCTCCTCCACCTCTCCCTGCCACCCCTGCTTCTAGGGCAGATGTTTGCCACAGCAGGTTGTGCAGACTACTCTGAGTCCTGATGCCGGCTCTCTCTGTTTTTGAATGTTCCTGCAGTGAGGCCCCCTGTAAGGCCATTGGTTCCTTTAGATGCAGTTCAAGGTTCGGATCATCAGAGAATAAAAATCGAAGGTACACTCCAGGCCAGAGCCCCTGGCACTGCTTCTTGTTCCAACTGGGAGTCCCCGCATCACCGAACCTGTCATGTGGGGCTCTCTATGTTGAAGGGGAGCAAGCCCCAGCTGCATATGTCCATTGCTTCATCCCTTGATGCCCCTGATCCCCAGAAAGGGGCCACCGGAACCCAGGCCTTTTCCTTTTCCTTCTTCTAGAAATAACTGTACCGGCCCCATCCATAGGTAAGTTGTCAGCCTCCCAGCACCCCTCCCTGCCCTTGCCCCCTAGACTTTCCCACCTGCTGCAGGAATTGTGTGTGGCTGTCCCAGCTTCTCTCCAGCCTCCTGTCGCCATCTTGCCACTGCCTAGTCCCAGTGTGGATCAACTTTGTGTGAACATCAGAAACACTCAGGGTGTCATGGACCTGCTTTCAGACCCTGACCAAGGTGAGAGTTCACACCCTGCCATCTACCCAGAGAGAACGCGGTACCACTCACACCCACTCACCGTGCCTATAGAGACACACGCACTGTGCACAGACACTGTGAGCCCCTGCACGGGCGCCTCCCACAGGACACCCTGTGCAGATCTGGGTAGCTGGGTTCCCTGTGCTGTGGGGCCAGAGCACACTGAGCATTGAGCGGCTATACTGGTCACCCGAGAGCGGCTGGGCCTTGGCACCCAAGCAGAAGAAAGGCTGAGGCTGATCCAGATGGAGAACTCAGAACCTGCAGAGCACAGAACCCCAGCTCTACATGGGGCCTTGGGGTGGGGGGGTTTGCTGGCCTGACCTCACTCCATAACACTGGAAGGGCCTCATCGGTCATGCAGATGTGGGGACAGTACTCAGGAATGCACAGACATAGCTAAAGGAACCAAGGGACGACCATGGCTCCCTGGTTCCTCCCAGGGTCATGTGGTCTCCTGCCGGAGTGCCCAGGCTCAGGTGGCTATGTGCTCCCTCCCCTCAGAGATTTCCCATCTCACCCTTGGCCGGGCAGCTAGCTCAAGGCCAGGCAAACTACAGGGACTTAAAGGTTCTGGACTTGAGGCCAGACTTCACTGTCTCACTGATTCCTACACCAAGGAATAGAATCCCTCCCAAACCCTGTGCTGCTGATGAGGGAGTGGGGAGATGATGGGGACTAGCCTGCGTGTGAAGGCTGCTGAGCAAGAGGATAGCCCTCCAGCAACACCAGTTGGTGAAGAAGGAGGACTCCCTTCTCAGGCCAGTGGCCTGCCTTGGCTTTCACCTCTCCGGTTTGGCTTACTCAGGGCTTGTGGTGACTGGGCAGTACAAGGCAGAGGAGGCCGGGTTCTCCTGGGTCGAGGTGACCTATGAGAACCTACAGCTGCAGGTTCGCGTGTCCCCTGAACGTGTGGTGGTGACCCAGAACCGAAGAAACTCTGAGCACATGTGGAAGACAACGCTGTTCCGAGCGTTGCCTGGGTACGTCCCACCTGCATGGTGAGGTCCTGGTGGCAGTCATGAGAATTGGGAAGCCCTGTCCCCATGGATTACAGAAGTTACCTTCAGCACACTTGTGAGGCTCTGGAGAGATCACACCAGGCAGCTGGTGGGTAATGGAGGTAGGCTGACTTCCAAGAGGATAATGGCCCTACCATAGATCTTCCAGGAGCACCCTCTAGCTGGAGAGATGATGAGGGGCCTCAGAGAGGGCCAGGGTCCCTGGTCCCCTCGGCAGGTCATGCCTTCTGCCCCTCCAGCCTGTGCAATAGTTCGTCTTTTCCCAGTGTCGAGAGCTTTGTCCATTGCCACCTTATGAACCACTTTGTTCTTGGCCTCATCTCCACTTAGAACTTAGAGTTTCTTATTACCAACCAGATGCACAAAGATCAGTTGCATTTCTATGCCTTAGAAATACATACCAGAGGGCCAGAGATTTAGTTCAGTGGTTCTGGCGCCTGCCTCGCAAGCGCAAGGTCCTGAGTTCGGTCCCAGTGACCACATAGAATGCTGGGCGTGGTGACTCACGCCCACGAGCAATCAACAGCACATACCACAGTGCCGGGCGTGGTGGCTCACGCCTGTAATACCAGCACTCGGGAGGCAGGCAGGAGGATTGCTGAGTTCCAGGCTTGTCTGAGCTACATAGTGAGCTCAGAACCAGCCTGAACTACAAAGCGAGACCCTGTCTCAAAAAAAAAAAAAAATACATACCAGAAAGTGAAGATATTCTATTCATTATAATAATAGAAAATCAAATACGTCCATGACCTATAAAAGATAAACATAAACAAAGATAGACCATTCTGGGTGTGATGCATGTTTCTAATCCCTGCATTCTAAAGGGCTGGAGCTGAAGTCCAGTCTGGGCAACTTAGCAACTTAGTGAGAGCCTGTCTCAAAATGAAAAGGGAGCCGGGCGTGGTGGCTCACGCCTGTAATCCCAGCACTCGGGAGGCAGAGGCAGGAGGATTGCTGAGTTCGAGGCTTGCCTGGGCTACATAGTGAGCTCAGGGCCAGCCTGAACTACAAAGCAAGACCCTGTCTCAAAAAAAAAAAAAAAAAAAAAAAGAAAAAAAAAAAAAAAAAGAAAGAAAGAAAGATAGACCAATGACCAGTGAGTGTGGAGTATGGATAATTCAAGCACTCTGGGATGCTGAGGCAGGAGGCTTACACACTCGAGCCTAGTTTAGGAAATTCAGTGATTTAGTAAAATCTTGTCTCAAAAGTTAAAAAATTCTAAAAGGACTGGGGATATAGGTCAGTATGAAGGCCCTGGATTCAATGCCCAATATTGCAAAAAAAGGAAAGAAGAAACAAGGAAAGCTAATAGCTAGACTATAGGCTAGGCGATTACATTTAAAACCTCAAAATTTCATTTATAATCTCAGAATAATAGCAGTTTTCCTTGGTCCTTGTGCTTAAAAAAACCTAACATTCCAGAGGTAAGAGTTCAAAGGAGGTAAATAAAGGAAGGGATAGAATGAGAAGACAACATTCCTTACTAAAATGCACAATTAAACCCTAATCAAAAGAAAGTGCGACCAGGGATGTAGCTCAGTGGCACCATGCCTTCTCGGCAAGTGCAAGGTCCTGAGTTCAATCCCCGGTACCACCAAAAGAAAAAAAAAAAAAAAGAAAACATGGTACCAGCCATTAGAAAGGGGGGACAGAGTATGTATAGCAGAGAATTATGTAACACTAACTCAAAAGAAAAACAAATTAAGAAGCCCAGAAGAAAAGGAGCCACTATTTTATTTTATAAATAAGACCAAAGAAATTGGATATCATGAAGCCAGCACTGGCCCTGTTTCACCAGCAAGGGAGCTGAATCCCTGACCACCTAAGGGACTGCCCACCCAAGGCACACCGTGGCTCCCCACGCAGCTGTCCAGGTGTCTCTGCCTCCTTGCTCAGGCCATTTGGGTTTTTCTACAGCCTGAATATTACCATGAACGAAATGACGGGGCTCCTACTGTTCAGTGGCCCAGAGAAAGTAACCATCGGCCTGATGCCTCAGGACAGTACCAGGGGCCTCCTGCTCCATCTGCATGACACTGACCGCTTCTCCGGAAATGTCCGCGGGACCCTCGGTACTCTGCCCACAGCCTGACATCCTCAGGGACCACCTCTGCTAACAAACAGGCGGTGCTTCCCCTCTGTGTTGACCTTCAGCCAATCCATCCTTTGTGTCTCAGGCCAGTTTTACCAGAATGTGCTCTGGGAGCCATCAGCAGCTGCAGATGATACCAGACGCACGCTGAAGATTCAGGGGAAGGACTACTCTGCCACCAGGTGACTCAGCACAACACCTGCAGCCACTGCTCATGGCCTGGCAGGATGTGGACAGGGAGCTTGGGAGCCAGGCCTGGCAGGGCCCCACTCCTCTGTCCTCCCTTACACAGCAGTTAGCAGCAAGGGAAGGTTGGTACCAGACACATGGATAGCCAGCTCTCAAAGACCCCACAGAGGACAGTCAGCTCAACCCCAGCATCACCAGGAAATTCTCCTTGTCTTCACCCCCTAGCTTTCCTTGGTAACCCTCTGGGTAATCAGGTGTTCTTGACCAGTGCTAGATGGACTGGGAACTCCCTACTTTCCATGCTCCTATGCCCAGCTATCCCCCTCTTTCCACCATAGCTGAGATTTGCTGACCACCTGTCTGTCTGTCATCTATCCATCCCAGAGAGCTCAGAGAGTTGGATGACAAAGAAGGGACCGAGATTTCCTGCTGGTCGGTGGAGCTGTAGTGCAGATAAGAGGAGCCATACCCTCGCCCTGCTGCATGTTGTGTGCAAGTGGCTGCCATCTGTGGCTTCAGGGTCACCTGTTGGCCTGGATCACGATAGGAAGGGGAACTGCCACTTGTTACAAATAAAGATGGTGTGAGCCTAGGAAGTAGGTGTCTCTGGTTTCTATCAAATCCCAAGCCCTCGCGCATGGAACACTAGACTTTCTGCAGTAACCCCTCAAGGACCTGTGCCAGTCAGGCCGTGAGAGCTGTCAGCCCTGTCGTCCCTTTGCTTTGCAACTGAGGGAGGTAAACCAAAGCCATCTATGTGATAGTTCACCCCTGCTAGGCGGGGATCCAGGGCTGGCGAGTGAGTGTTCTCTGGAAGCAGAGGTCCTGGTGCATTATGGGCACCTGGTCTCTGAAGACTAGTTTTGACTCAAAAGAAAGAAATAGGCAGGCTTGTCCTACATTTGCCAAGTCCCAGACTTTTGCAGTGATGTTGGAGATGCTTTGCAGTGGCATTTGCCTTACACAATTTGACTTTCATGCTTGGGCCCAGGAAGGGGCCTATCTGTCCACTGTGTGGTAAAGAAGCTGGTACTGGAAGACAAGTGATAGAAACAGCATCCCAGGCTCAGAAGGGAGCTGCATCCTGTTCCTGGAAACCTCTCTTTGGATGGCATGATCTGGATCAACTCTAAATCTGTATTGTTGATGATCTCCTCTGTTTGTGCCCCCATGGTTAGCTACCCTAAAGGTTCTACCCAGTTTCTACAGCCAAAGGATGCTTTAAAAGTTTATTAACCAAGCACAGTGATACACATCTGTAATCCTAGCACTTCAGGAGGCTGAGGCAGGAGGAAGATTGCCAGTTTGAGCCCAGCCTGACTCTGTATTGAACAATGTGAAGGACTTATAACTTAATGGCAGGTTTCATCGCTGGTACCACCCCCAAAATTTTTTAAAATTATTATAGTTTACCCTTTGTATCTATAGGCCCCTCATTTGTAGATTTAATCAAGAGGAAAAAATTATCAAAGGAAGGATCTGAATGTGTACAGTTTTCATCCCTTTGAGACACTCTTTATGCAACCCAAGCTGGTCTCAAACTCATGATCCTCCTCCTGCCTCTCACTACACACTGGCACTCAGGATCTCAATTCTCCTCCAGCCTCACTGTGCTCCCTGCTTTGCCATTTAGCAAATCACCCACTGCTTCTAACCAGGGTCCCTAGGATGACATGCTATTTACATTGTATTAGGTATTGTAAGTGATTTAGAGGTGATTTAAAATATATGGAAGCAATGTGGCAAATGCCTATAATCCCAGCTTCTCAGGAGCAAGAAGAGAGGAAGTTTGCAGAACTTAATGTAGGGAAACTATATCCATGATTGGCTCATAGTTTTGCTCTGGGCTCCCTGGCAGCCCAGGTAAAGTAGAAAATGAGCTCACTTGCTGGCAGAGAGAAGAGACAAGGTCATTTGGGAAACGTGGATTTTCCAGCTCTTGAACCAGGGAGTGTGTTTGCTGAATGATCTCAAAGGATCATCAGAGGACAGGCCAGCGGGAGGGTCTCAAGCAGCAGATTTGCCTAGTGGAGCAGCTCCTCCTTGTGTTTCTGCCTCCCTCTGGTCTCCTGGCCAGGTGAGAGTCTCAGGCTGCAGATCCTTGTGGAGGACTCCTGCTCAGAGGGCCCTGGTCGGAGTTCTGAGACAAGAGAGCCATCTGGGCCGTGGAGGATTGATTTACTGTGCGGCTAACAAGGGCCTCACAAGGATAAGAGAGGGGTGCCGGCCCAAGCTCATTCCTTGGGAGCATGACTGCCCGGCCTGGCTGCACAATTATGTGGCAGCAGAGTCATGGTTGACCCTGGCTGTGCCGGCCCCTCAGGGCGAGCACTGTGAACTGGGGAAAGTAGGTCTGTGCCCTTCGGTCCTTCACCTACCAGATGCTTTCAGGAACCAACTTGGCCCGTGTCATGGGCTAAGTCCTGTGCCTACATTGGGCCCAATGAGTCACAATGCCCCTGTGATAGCCACTACCCAACAAGGAACAAGATGCTGCTAGGGTCTGGGGAGACATCTTGCCCAGCCTGGGCTACTGGGGAAGCTTCCTGGAGGTGGTGGTGTAGGGTCTGTTTTGAAGGATGACAAGAATTTAGCCCAAGATAAAAGTGGGGCAGAGACATCAGATGGGAAGGACCACATGTGCCTAGGCCTAGAGCTAGGACTCTGCCCTGAGTTCAGAGAAGGGGAAGGGTATAGGTGCATAGGAGGAGGTGGAAGGGGAAGGAGGGCAGGCTAGCTCAGGCTTGCATGCGCTGTGGCCTTTATTCCTAAAGCCAGGTGTAGGTGGGACCTGGTGGAGCCACCATCATGGTCTGGGAGAGGAGAATCCCTTCCTAGGCCTGGGCCCTTCTAGACAACCCAGCCCTGATGCCTGCCACACTCACCCCCAGGTCCTGGAGAACCTTCGTGTTGGAGCTGTGTCTCTGCCCTCTACCTAGAAGAATATCTACCACCAGATTGCCAGTACTGTCCCACATACACTTAGAGCCACCTTTCCTTCCCCCAGCCCTCTGCATGCCCCTAGGCCAGTGGTAGGCCCTGGAAAATACTAGTTCTGTCTCTAGCCACAGGGTGTGGCTGTAGGTCCTCTGGAGTGGGAGAGGGGACAACTCTGACCCACAGCCACAAGTCACTACACACTGGCACTCAGGATCTCCATTCTCCTCCAGCCTCACTGTCCCCCTGCTCTGCCATTTAGCAAATCACCCACTGATTCTAACCAGGGTCCCTTTTGCCTGGCACACCTCAGGCTCTCTGGCAGAGAGGCCTTCTGAGGCAGAGGCTCTGGAGTAGGATGGGTTATGTTTGCATAGCAAGAAGCAGCCTGTAAGTCTGGAACTCAGCAAGTGAGCGGAAGCTCGAGATGCCAGAGGAAGGACTTTTGTCTTGGTCTCCAGAGCAGTGGTTGAGTGATGCCATCTGTAAGGAGTCACATGGGGAGCATGATCCATTCTGCTCTGTGAAAAGTTCTCTGCAAGGCCATGGGGAGGCACAGAGACTCAGGAAGGGCAGTGGCTATTGGCCAAGAGGGTGTTGCCCAGGCTGGAGGTCTCTCGGCTCTTCTCCAGGAACCCCTCTCTGCCTCCCTACCCTATCCAGGTCTCAGTGGGAGGAGATTCATGGTTACTATGAGGAGACTGGAGGATTGCAGAGAGGCCTGGCCCAGCTGAAGGCAAACTTAGGCAACCATGAAAACAGAAATGATTACTAAATTGTGTGCCCTTATGTCCTGGCCCAGGATATTGTGTTCATCTGCTGAACTAAGGGATGGACACATGGTAGGAAGAATGGATAGACGGTAGCATTGATGGGCTGGTGAATGACAGGGATGGATGAATAGTAGAGTGCCTGGGTAAATACATGGATGGATGGCAGGTAGATGGGTTGTGCTTCAGTTTAGGTCCTGAATGTCCCCCCGAAGGCCATGGATTAAAGTTTTGGTTGGCAGTCTGTGGCACTTGTGGGAGGCAATGCAATCCTTTAGAGGGTAGGACCAAATGGAAGGAAGTTAGGTCCCTGGGTGGCATGGTCTTGAGAGGAATATCAGGGCTTTGGCCCTTGTGGGCTGGTTTTGCTTTCTAGGCTGCCACAAAGTGAGCATCCTTCTCCGCCTCACCTGCCGTGATGTATTGTGCCTCAGGGTGTACTGTACACAGCGATGGAGCCAAGCAGCCATAGATTGAAACCACTGAGACTCTGAGACAAAATAAATCTCCTTGTTTAAGTTTATTACCTCGGGTATCTTGCACAGTGACAGAAACTCACATAGGCAGACAGATTGAGGAATGGATAACTTCTCCACTTAGCTGTGAGCTATGTCTGCCCCTGAGCACTTCTTGCTTCTGAGTAGGACCACTCCTCCCTATGATCACTGACTTCCTATGACATTCCTGGGCCCTGACATCCACTCAGTCCTAACTTTTCAGCAGCCTTTTGCTCCCAGACCTATTCTTCATTTTTCCTCCCCATGTCATCCTTTTGACTCCCAACCCCCTACAATACCAGTCTAACCACCTCTGTCTCTCAGCTATACCAACAGAGAGGCTCAAGATGCTGCCTCTGGCAGCCAGCCCTTCCTTGAGCTGCTTGGTTCAGCTCTCCGTTTCTTTGAGCAGAGACTCACAAAGGCACACAGAGGCTACAAGCCCTTTAGTTCCCACATCAGGCTTTATTATCCCCACCATTCCCATAGGCCCTGTTCTGGGTCCGTGTTCTAGGGTTACTGGGCCTCTGTCTCAACAGAAGCTGGCTTATTTACTGAGAACAGGTTGGGGACTATATAGTCAGTGTGAACACCATCAATCAGCCCTTCTCCATTGTTGTGGACAAACCAGCAGTTGACCTTCATGCCTGTGCTGATGTCCTTTCTGTAGTCTTTCTGGGAGCCCCTGTGGTAAAAGAGAGATGCTGTAATGCACAGGTGGCCAAGATGGTTGTGATGATCATCGACTTAAGGTTGAAAAAATATGGAGTTGGAAATTCTGAATCTAGAAGTCTTTGGTCAAGAATGAGGTGATGTGATTACTCTTTCTAAGGTTTCCCCTTTGGGCTCTTCCTTGATTATAAGGAGCCTATAGGGAGTCAAGACCTCAAAGAGAAACAAAGTACAGAAACCAGAGCCCACCAGAAAAATGTACCCTAAAGAAAGGACTTCTTCCCCTGTCTTGTTGCCGGGCAGGGTGAGCTAGGAGGCGTCAGAGATGTCTCCTCCTCACCTTGTGACTGTCAGCTGATGGTTCTTCACCACCATTATGGCATCTGGCTTTGTGGGGTCTGAGCCTGGATGGATATCAGACACTTCAAAGTCAAAGGGGTGGAAGAACTGACCTGAAAACAAAAACATCCATGCATTCAGCCCCTGGCCATTACCACAGGTAATGTGGCTTTTGGCCTTTCCGGGTTAAAATGAAACTGAGTGTGGTGTTGTGAGGTACAGGGTGACAAGGATGGCTTTTTTCTCATGCTTCTGTTTGGCCTAAAGAGCTGTCTGTCTGAACATTCCTTACCCAGCAGCCCATGTGTCTGTGCTGACATCCAGTGACTGTCCACCACATAGAAGCCTAGAAAGTCATGGTGAACCGGATCTTTCTTCCACACCTGGTGCAGGACAACCATAAAGGTAACACCCTGCCCAAAGGAAATCACCATGTTCTTCTTCCTGTTGATTGTCACAGACAGCCTAGGAGAAAAGAGGAGGTGGCTTTGAGGCCCATGACACTGACCGTCTGAGTGAGGTGAGGCTTTTTCGGGTATGTAGCACCTGACAGCACACAGACTCGAACTATCAGAGGAGGGTAGAAAAGACTATGCCTTGTGCACGTCGTCTGTACCCTCTAGTAAGTGGATCTCATGTTAGCGGGAGAGGGCCACCCTGGGCCTTGGTAGTCACTGACTTCCTGTGTGAACGTGGGCAGATTGTGCCACCTCTCTGAGTTTCAGTGAGAGTATCCTTCCTGCCCTGACCACCAGGCTCTGGAGGATCTGAAGACACAAGAAGGCTGAGTTTGAGGACTTGCAGCTTCAGCCAGAGAAATGCAATATTAACCTAATGCTTTTTCTTTAGTTTTTTGTATTTTCTGAGTCAGAGTCTTACTCTGTTGGCCAGGCTGGGCTTGAACTCCTAAGCTCAAGCAGTCCCCCCATGATAGCCCCACCTCCAGCCCTTGGCTCTACCACCCTCCCCAGATTTTACCTGTGTGCTCATGCAGTGAGTCTTTCCCTCAAAGTCAGTCCTGTGAACTCTCAGCTATCACCTCTGGCTCTCACGGGTCCCAGGCACTAACTGGGGACCCTGTGGTCACCCTCCCTGCACTCTGAATCTACCGATTTCTTCTGTGATGCCCTGTGGATATCTGTCCTAGGGTTGGTCCATATCCCTCAAGAGGGATGATCATGCGACATAGTTGGAGGATCTTACCCATCCTGTGTGACCATTACTGTGTCCAGCCAACTCAAGGTGGTTGGCACAGCGCCATTCCACAGGGTGATCTTCTCTGTCGTCACCTCAGTCCGGAAGACCATCTGAGCATTGATGACGCCCAGTTTCCCAAAGTAAGTCTTTCCACTGCCAGAGTCAGAGCTGTCTTTCTTGTTTCCAATGATCTGTCCATTAACAGTGATGCCTGCCAGAGGGAGGGTTGGGCGAGAGCAGCAATCCTCTGAATATAGGCTGGTATTTAGGGGTGTGCCTTCCCCTTTAACCAGGCCTGTTGAAGGGTAGCAGAGCAGGGATCCCAAGGAAAGACTGGGACTTCAAGCCCAGTCCTATCTGTTCTAACAGACACTTCAGGTCTGGTTTGTTCAGGGACAGTGTACATCTGCTCCTTGCCTGGACCAGACAGTGTAATCCAGAGAAAACTGTTTCTGGACGCAGCTGGGTCCTAACCGCAGGGCCAGGCTACCCAGCAACTCCAGACCTCTGTCTAAGAGCCCTGGCATGAGTCTGAGGCCGAAGGGTGGCAAGTTTGAGCCCAGCCTGAGCAATTTAGCAAGAGACTCTGCCTCAAAATAAAAAATAAAAAGGGCTGAGGATGTAGTTCAGTGTGCAGGCCCTGGGTTCTGTCCCCAGTATGGAGCAGAATAAGAAAGCCCTGGGGCAGTCTGCCAGCCCTACCCTCCCACTCTCAGGACGATCTGTGTGTGAAGGTGGGTGTGAGGAGGACCAAGTTCAAGAGCTCACACAAGATTTCCAGGAAGCCCTTCTGGAAGAACTGTGGCCTGCAGCCTCTACCTGTGACTGGGTCCTTAATGAGACTCAGCACTGTGCCTGGTTCTTCATCAATGTTGAAGCAGATGGCATCATCTTTTTCTGGAACTTGGATGAAGAAGTGGGGGTCCCCATCCACTGAGGTACATCAGAGAAGGAGGTGACTCCTGGAGCCTCTCAGTGAGCTGAGAGTCTCCCCTGGACCCCAACTCCTGGCAGGCGGAAGCTCTGCTTCCAGAGAGAGCATGGCTCCCAGCCATGGCCCAGGGTGACCTAGGAACTCACCGTAGTAGTGGGGGTTTTGAGGAAGCTGGTAGCTGACTGTGGGAGCAAAGGGGCACAGGGCTGAGTTAAGCAGGTAGCTTGGAGCGGCCAGGACACCCTGCTGGAGTTCGGCTGATGCTGTCTCCCTCCCTGCTGTCTTATGTTCTCATTCTTTCCCAGCTTGCACCACTCCCTGATTTCCTCATGACCCCTGACCATCTCCCTGCACTGAGAGCTGATGGAGGAGAGACCGCAGAGGGAAATAAGGCAGGGTGGGGATGGCCACAGCCGGCAGCAGGTACTCACCTTGGTAGGCCGTGGAAGGAATCGCAGATCTGGCTAAAACGCCAAAGGGCACTTGTGAACAGTAGGCATTCTCTCCCCCAAAATCCTGTGCTTTTGCCTAATTGTTAGGAAAGATGCTACCCCAAGATTTAGGCTTTAGAAATGGAGACTTGCCCAGGAAACCCCCTTTACCAGTGGGTGGTGATAGGATATGATTTTAATGCTAGAGGTATGAGATTTTAATGTGAGGGAAATGCCAAAGACCAAGTCACGAGTTTCTCTCTGGGTAGTGCTCATGGCAGACAGCTGTGGGGCAGGGCGAGGCCACAGTCACAGTTGCTCCTCAGTGTGAAAACAACAGGTGGCATGGATGTGTGCATGCCAGGGACTACCTGTGACAGAGCTGTTCTGAAGGTGAAGTGATGGCCCCGCCCCAGTGTGTTCTTTATTTTAGCCATAGGTGGGGCAGGCCAGCAGGTGTGAGGAGGCCCTGCCTGGTGGTGGCAGGCTGGTGTGAGGTGAAGTTCCAGCTTTACCTCAAGAGGCCCAGAGTGTTCTGACCACCTGCAATCTCTAGCAAGAAACTGGGCCCAGGCTGCCCCGGCCCAAGTCCCTAGTCAGGTTCCTACTGAGTCCATGAGCAAGTGCTTAACCTCTCTGTGCCTCATCCCTCACTATGAAATAGGAATAAAGGACCCATAAAAGAAGGGTTTCTATGGGGCTGAGTAGAAGTGCCCAGCACTATAAGTTGCTAATTCTCAGAAGTTACAGAGTACTCATACTAACTCTCCTTTCTTATGCAGGGAAATGAACTCTCGATCACCTGGTGGGAATTCTGAGGCCCAGAGACATGCAGAATCTGCCTCTGTCCCTCCCGAGGTGGCAGGAATAGAGCTGGGCCTGAGCCCAGGGATGCTGAGTGCCCCACCCACCTCAGGCAGAGTGTCCCTGCTGGCTTGGAAAGACTCTTTGGTTCGGCTCCATCCCCTCTCCCTTCTACTGTGCCCTCCTGGTTGCTGGCTGGAGCTTACCTTCTGCATCTGTAGGCAGAGGAAGGGAGTGAAGAAATGTTTTAAGAGGCCATACACTGCCAACCAGGACCAGTGAACAGATGGTAATGGCCTGAGTGCCAGGGTGGCTGCCTGGCCCACAGCAAGTTTCGTCACGACATAGTGTCCCCTGGAACCCATAACTCAAGGAAGCCAGAGGCCTGGCCTGGGTTGGGCCAAATATTAGCCACGCCTCTCTGCCCTGTACCTGGTTACAATGAGGATTTGGGAGTTCCAAATACTGAGGAGGCTTCGGCCTCTTTTTCTTATGAACCTCAGGTCTAGTAGCCTGCTCTCCGGGCCAAACTTTTGAGTTAGAAGTGCATCATGTCTAGCTGAACCTTTGAAAGGTTTAGCCTTATTGTCTTCCTTGAAGTGGCCCCTGGGCAGTGTGCCTGGAGGCTTGGAGGCTCCTATGTGCCTCACACCCACTGTCTCTGATGTCTGCTTTTGCCTTTCCACCTTCCCAACCTCTTGACCTGTTTTTCTTCTGATACCATAGACCTGCTTCTGTTTATCGAGGTCTGGCCTCCCCAGGCTGGCCAACTCCTCTGCTGGGCTCCCAAGGGTGCTAGAGAGAGTCTCCAGATCCTGCCCTCCCTCTGTGCCCACCTTCCCCAGGCTTGTCAGCGATGGCCGTCTGGTCCTCGTTGTCCTCTGGCTTGGTTACCACCATGGAAGTCAGTGGAGTCACAAAATGGTACTTGAGGGACAGATCCAGCGCCTGGGCTGTGAGGTTTTCCTTCTCCTCACCCTGGGCTTTCTTGCTGTGTGGAGAGTCAGCCCTGAGAACAGCCCCTTCCAGCTTTCCCCTGCACTGGCACCTAGAACCAGGAGGGTGCCCAAGGACAACCTTCCCCTGGCCACACTACTGGATCCCCACCACCACCCTGGCTCAAAAAAGGACTGGTTCACGAGCTCCCTGGAGCTGTTTCCTCTCTGGACCTCAGTTTCCCCACCTAAAAAATATCAGTAGCTTGAAATGGCTACTATAACAATAACTTGGGACTGTGCCCTTGAACCTGGTGCCCAGCATGTGCCAGGTCCTATGCTTGGGCCTTTGCAGCCTAAAAGACAATGCGTGACCCTCTAGCGTAGGTCCAGCTCTGCCCCTAGATGCTGGGGCCGGAGTCCCATCCTGAATTCTGTTCAGCCTCGCTGGCCTTTCCTTGGCCATGGGGGCAGACGCCAAGCCTCAGCAGCACTGGGGCTAGCCTGGTGCTGGGATGGGATGAGGGCCCTCTTAGGCCTCCCTCAGTGTGCAGCCAGCACAGGGGTAGGCTCAGGTTGGTGTAAGGTCAGGGCAGGGTGCCCAGGGTGGGGTGCCCAGGCCAGGGCCCAGCTGCAATGAGGGGCAGCCCAGGGTCACCATTTCTCCAGGAGTTGCTCGATGGTGAGGTAGGCCCAGAGCCGCTCAATGTAATTCCCAAAAATATACTCTTGTTCCTTCAAGGCCTTCTCTGTCTCCTTTACATCCACCTCCTTTGTGTAGATCAGATCGCTGAGGGCCTTGGGAAAAGGGAAGGAGGTTAAGGGATGGAACTTGCAGCCAGATGGGCCACGTTCGGGGGTGGGACTTCGGGAAACTGAGGCCCAGAATGCTGACCTTAACCCCCAGAGCATGCCTAGTCCCTGATCCCACTCACCCCGTGGCCCTTCACATCTGCCTTAAAGTTGTTCATGTCCTCGTCCACCAGGCGCCCGGCCACCACAATCTCAGAGCCGTCGTAGAAGTGCTGGTAAGTGTTCTGGGTGAGGTCCTGGATGGCGTTGTCAGGGTACTCCACCTGCACGCTGGTGAGCAGCGGGTTAGCTACCTCTTCATAGAAGCCCTGGGGTCCAGATCAAAGACCCAGTCAGCTCAGGCTCCCGAGCAGGTGTGGAGGGGCTGGGTGGGCTGGGCCCCAGTGCTTCTGGGGCTTGGCATCAGCCCCATGGCTAGGCCCCCTTTTCACTTCTGCATGCCCCTGACTATGCCTTTCATTCTGTGGGAGTTCTCCCTGCCCCCAACCCTGCCCAGACTCAAGAGGAGAAGGAAAAAACATTCCCCACAGAGAGAAATATTTGAGAAATGCTCGTTGGAATGAAAGTAAAGAAAAAAGCAAGGGCAGGGAGGCTGCCTAACTAGAGAAGTGACAAACAGAGGAAAGAAGGACATGAAGGTCCCTCTGCAGAGATAGAGATGCTGTCGCCTGCCTGGGGAAGGTTGCCAGATTCAGCACGTAAAGATGGGGCACTCAGTTAAATCTGAATGTTGAGAAAACATTTTTTTTAGTATAAGTGTGCTTGTTACGGGTTGAATTGTGTACTGCATTCCCTAAGTTCGAATGTTGTCCTAATTCAGTTCCTCAGAATGTGACCTTATTTGGAGGCAAAGTCTTTACAGAGATAATCCAGTGAGGTCAATACAGTGGGCCCTAGTCCAATATTACTTGTGTCTTTGTGAAAAAGGGAAATTAAATCCAGATGTGGTGGTGGACACTAATAATGCCAGTACTCTGGGAAGCTGAGGCAGGAAAAGTGCAAATTTGAGCTCAGCCTAGGCAAATTAGCAATTTAGTGAGACACTGTCTCAAAAATAAAATGGGGTTTTCTAGGGATGTATTTCAGTGTTAAGGACCTGGGTTCAATCCCTAGTACTATAAAGGTGGAGAAGGCGGAGAGAGTGGAGAAGACCACTGAGAAGGGTGGTGTGGAACCAGCCCCTCCTAGTGCCTTCAGAAGGGAACCAACCACTGACGCCTTGATCTCAGATTCATGAGAAGGTTTCATTGTTTGAGCCATCTAGTCTGTGGTAACACACTTTCCATTGGCAGCCCTAGTAAACCAACACAATGTCTGATGCAGTATTTGGGCATATTCACATAAAAATTCTTATTTGCTTATCAACAGTTTATATTTCATTGAATGTCTTGTGGGGGGTTTTTCTTTTTGAGACAGGGTCTCACTTTGTAGCCCAGGCAAGCCTCAAACTCAGCAGTCCTCCTGCATCTACCTCTCAAGTGCTGGGATTACAGGTGTGAGCCACCACCCTTGGCATTGTGATATGTGGTACTGATTGCTGCTAGGTGTGAGTCACCATGCCTGGTATTGTTGTATGTGGTTACCAGGATCAAACCAGGGACCTTGTGCTTGCTAGGCAGGCGCTGGAACCACTGAGCTAAATCTACAGTTCATGAATGGATTGTTTGATTCCACATAGCAGGAAGGTCTGTTGTTTGTTGCATGAGAACAAAATAGGAACCATTATGCATGGGTGAGAGACAGACTCTATTGACAGTAGACTACAGTCGAAAAGGAAGCTCTTGCTAATGCCTGAAATTGTCCTTAGTGGAAGGTAGCAGCGGAGAAGTGGGCAAGACAAGGCGTACCTGTAACTGCAAGTCAGCGTCGGAGTCTTCGTAAATGCGCCGGGCGAGTCCGTGGTTCTCCAGAGCCATTCGCTCCAGGAAACTATAATCCAGATTCCTGCCAAAGCCCAGGTTATACAAAGGGAACTTGCCCTCGATGGCATTCCGCACATTTTCTCGGATCTTGTCAGGTCTGCTCTCACCTGCGGAACGGGTGTTCATGCTCCAGCCATGGCACTGGGAACCATCTGGCCCCGCTTTGTCTGGAGATGCCCGATTCCTACATGTGCATGGCCACCCTGACAGAGGAGGCAGAGCCCCGCCTTTGAGAAGCTCACATACTGTGGGGGAAACTGAAGGTTTCCCTGGGAAGAGCTGCCCAGGATCTCTGGTAAGCCTGCCACAGAGCCAGGGCCCACCCAGGCCCTCACCAGTGTTGGCATCCCCATCGGTCAGCATGATGATGATGGAGGTGCTCCTCTCTGGGACCATGTGCTCCTCCTGAGCCTTGTTCAGCATGTGGATGGCCTTCAACAGTGCATCGTTGATGTTGGTTACTGTGACACAGACAGAAGCACTATGGGAAGGTGTTCTCAGGACACCAGGTTACCAGGAGCTGGAACAGAGGAGGTCAGGACCATAGACCCTGCTCGTGTGCCACAGACCCTGTCTCTCGTGTGGGGTGGTGCTCCATTTACTCTTTCACCTGGGGTAGAAAGGCTGCCTGAAGGAGAGACTCATGTGATTATAAAGGCAGTTTGGAAAAGTCAGGTGGACTCTGGGCCCCTCTTCCTGAAAGAAGGGATCAGTACAGGCATCATTTATGACTTTCCACAGATGGTGAAGTCTGCACCAAGAAGAGCTCTCATGGATTCATCCTGCTGGGATTTGCAAGCCCCCAGGTTCATGGGTCAGAAACAGAAAGATTGGCTTTCCTAATACCACAGAGAAGACGCGCCGAACCCAGTCTGTAGGGGTCTGGCCTGCCAGGCCTGGCTCTGTGTCAGCAAAGATTGGTGAGGCTGAGAGCAGGAGGAGACAGGCTGCTCAGAGAAGAGGGAGGAGCTGGTGGAAGCGCTCACAGCCTTGGTCATGGATGCTCTTCACAAACGTTCTGGCCTCCTGAAGGTTCTCAGGAGTGGCTGGAACTAGCTGATCTTTCCACGTGGTCACATGCCCCGAGAACAGGATGAAATTCAGATAGTCATCCTTTTTCACATCCTCCAGGATTTTGAGAAGGGCTTCCCTGGTCTGAGGAGGAGTGGGACAAGCAGACAGGACGATGAGTGCCAAAGCCACAGCAGAGAAGGTCACTTCCTGGCCCCAGCTGGAGGCAGAGCCCTCGTCCTCACCGAGTGAGCACTGCCCGAGGGTCCCCACAGTGAACAGAGGCTCAATTCATCTTTCACCAGAAATGCCAGCATTTCCCACTTTAAGAAAGTCTCTCTCTACCCACATTCCTCCCAACATCCTGCTCTGTCCCGAGTTCTGAGAGAAGAGATCAAACCTGCTCTATCTTCCGACCAGACATGGAGCCGCTGACATCAATCACAAAGACCACGTTCTTCGGCACCACCGGAAGGCCTTGAGGTGCAAAGAAGTGCACGAAGTAGCCATTGACTATCTAGACAGGGGAGACAAACAGAGCCAAGTGTCCCGTTAGGAGCACCACATTGGCTCCTCTTGCAGGTGGAGGCCAGGCATTTTCCATGCAGACAAAAGGCATCCCTTTCTGTTCTCTAGAAGGTTATTCTACAGAGACTGAACCATCAACGGGCCCGTGTCATGGGAGGAGACGGAACCTGGGGCTGACGGCGGAGGGAGATGGCACCAGCCTTTTCCCACTATTATGGGGAACGGGCAGCCCGGCAGAGTCATTGGCAGGTACCTGCACATCGCCTGGAGATTCTCTGTTCACGTCATAAGTGATGGTGAAGTCTCCACTGAGGAGGGAGTCTGTACAGGTTGGGCACGAACGCTGCTGATCCAAGCTGGGCTTGAAGGTTACGTGGCCCTGATGGACAGAGATGGAGGGTCTGGCCGGGCCTGCCCACTGGCAGCCCACCCAAGGGGTGCCCACCAGAAGGAGCCCTTAGAAGGGCAGAGAGGACAGGAGCAGGAGGATGGGTGTGCTGCCAGATGCAGGCCCCAGTGGGCACAGTTTCTCTCTATATCCTGTCTTTCTGAGCGCCCCTGTCCCTTGTGCCTGGGCCCTCACACGCCCAGCCACACCTACCTTGAAGCTCAGCACTAGAAGGCGACTAAGGCATAGGAATACTTCACTTTGGGTGGCTTTGCTCGTTGCGGTGTTGTTGAGAAGAGAGGGAGGGACAGGGAGGAGTGGGGAGCCCCCTCCTTGTGCCACCCTCGGGAAGGCTGCCCTGCAGAGCCGGCAGCTCTCTGTGTGTTTCTTGCAATTCACCCTGGAGGTCTGGGGCTTACTGTTTATAGAAACATTTGCTCAGCCCCTGCCCGCAGTCAGTACGGTGACTGGAACAGCTGGGGTCTTGGGAACTAGAGCCAGCCACCCAGCACTGAGAATGAGGTTCCCTTGAATCTTTCAGCCTTTAGTGTGAAGCCAGCAGATCTGGCCTCAGTCTCCCTGTCTGTAAAACAGGAACAGTAATGCCTGCCCTGTCCACTTCCAGTATAGAATGGGGCTGGACTTTTAAGAGTTCCCTTGTCCCGGCTGTCCCCGCACAGTTGAGATCCTAATCCCCTGGAATGTCATCAGCAGGCCCTGCCTCCAGCATCTTCTCTTACCCAACAGCCAGAAGGGAGATGACAGTTGTGGGCTGACCATCTCCAACCCACCCCACCCCACCCCACCCCCAAGGCGTTAGCGGGCCCCAGGCAGCAGAGGCATCTACAGCACCTTCTGCCCTGAGAAGGACTTGGTGAGAGCACTGCTTAGGAGGTCATTGGTGATGAACGAAGCCTCCGCGTCCAGTGTGCTGATGCCCTGGGGCTCAAAGATGTTCACATCAATCTGAAACAGCCAAAGTAAGGCGATGTCAGTGGTGACAGCAGACAGCCCAGCCTCTGGGACAAGGCCGGATAAAATGAAAAGGCCGCATTAGAGCACTGCTGAAGACAAGGGCTGGAGTGCCCCCCCCAGGAGAGTGAACACAGGGGCTTGTGGCAGGTGCCTCAGCCCAGAGTTCTCCATTCTGCCATGTGTGTCCCATCGCGAAAATGTTTCCTTTAGCTTTAGCTTTCAGTTCCAGGGTAGGTAAAATGCCTGGGTGCATAGTTACGCACGTCTCTGAGGCACTTTATGGTGCTGCTCCTGAGGGCCCAGCACCGAACCTGGGTGTGCCGGGTCCAGCTCAGCCTTCCCCTAGTGTCCCTCGTTGCTGCGGCCATAGGCGCTGTCATTCCTCTATGCTCCCTCACCAGGTATGAGACCAGAGCCTCTGTCTCTCTGAGTCTGCCCGAGCTCTGGCCTATGGGCCTTTCCCCACAGCCACAGGCAGTCCCGTCAGAGAAGCAGCCATAGTTGGTTACCTCAAAGTGTTTGACCAGTTGCTTGGGCTGGATCTTGAGGTACATCTCGTACTTGCCCTTGTGCCTCTTCAGCAGCTCTTCGTAAGTTAGCTCGAAAGTGACCTTACTGCCCGCGGCGACGTTGACCGAGACTGTGAATTTCTCCAGCTTCCTCCCGGAGGCCCTAGACAGGGTGTGAGAGAGTGTCTGCCCCAAAGACTACTTGCCCTGCCTCTGCCCAGGGGTTGAGTTCCAGTTTAACCATCCTGTGCTTCAGTTACCTCACTGTAAAATGGATGGTATAGACATGGGCCAGTTAGCAATAGTAGTCATGGCTGCTGTCTGCATCTCCACAGGCCTCAGCAACCCGGATGTTCTCCTTAACACTCACGTCCACACTTACTTGACTAAGCCAGCCGTCTTGCCCTGGGACACAGCTTTTTCATACTGCTTCTTGGCGACTTCCTTCTCCTTGATGTTTCCGGGGTAGGTGACACCATCGATGGTCCTGCGGCAAAATCCAGTTTGGCAGAGGGAAAAGTGAGAGGTGTCACCCTGGACCAGCCCTCCCTCCGGAGCTCAGTGCCAGCAGCCGTGGTGGTACCCACAAGGTGAAGTTGGTGATGAAGCCTGTCTTGGGCAGCTCCGCATCAAAGACAACTTCCTTGGCCTTGTCTGCACGGTTGACAGCCCTCGTGGTGATGACATTGTGAGCAAAGCGGGAGGTTACCTTGCAGTTGATCTTGGTACTGTAGACCTCAATGCCATCAACCGACTGTGGGAGAGGGGCATGAGATCCGAGGTAGTGGAGAGTGGCACGCAGGAGCCAGGTCTTGAACTTTCCAAACACTTCCTGGTGGGTTCTCAGGTCCCTTCCTGGTAAAGAGCCCCTAAGTGGAACCCAGAGCACTGTGCCTGTCCCCACGTTCAGCTGCCCTACTAGGTGCCAACATGTATACGCATCCTCCTTAACTCTGAAATCTGTGTACATACAGCTACAGCCAGTGGGGCCTCATAAAAGCCCAGATCTGAGCAGCCTTCCCACGGCTCCCCATCACCCCACACTCCCTCTCACTCCCAGAACCCCATCACAGGGGCCACAGTCTTGCCTGAGGCCCCAGTCTTCTCTGGGAGAGTCCTGACTCCTCTTACCTTGAGCCTCTGCTCCCTCAGGCCTCTGCCTCTGAATACCTGCCCTGGCTCTTCCTGGCATCTTCTCCCCCAATACTCCCCAACCTGCCTCCTGTGTTGTTTGACGCTGGCTAGTTCTGTTTCCCAAACATACCCTTTCCTCCTGTCCCAAGAGGAGCGATGGACTGAGGGAGGGTATAGGGAGACCCTGCTTAAACGGGGGTATAAAGATGCTTTGTGAAGGTGATGAAGAAGCCTCGCTTTTCTCCCAGCCCTGTTCACAGGACCAGGTGTCAGCAGGGGTAAGCAAGTGTTTGTGGAAAGAAGGAATAGCCTACGGGTCCTTCTGAGCAGCCTCCCACCAGGTGGCAGGGCCATAGCTCCATACAGCCGCAGGCCACACGCTGTTTGCCAGCTGTGTGAGACCTGCCATTATGGCCCCACCGCCAGCAGCTGGGAAGAAGCTGCCTCCTACCAAGGAAGAAGCTCCTCCTGCCCCACCTGGATCCCGCCCACCGAAAGTTCTCACCCCTTCCGGGAGGCTTCGTTTCTGCAAAACAAAGACAAACAGAGAGGTCAGGACAAAGGTAAGGCCACCATGATCTGGGAACAGGTTTTGGGCCACGGCTGGTGCCCCACCACAGAACTTTGAGGGGCCTCTGGACGCAAGGTAGAAGAACCCTTGAGTAGGTAAAGACACAGGTCTCCAGGTTTCCCAGTGAGCTGGAAAGGGAACCTGGACCCAGAGCTCTCTCTGTGCCCCACAGACCCCAAGCTGTTCCGCCTCACATTCTGCTTTCCTTGGCCCCAGGCCCAGTGGTCTCTTCCCAGAATGTCCCACCTCCAACCACAGCTATGGGGTCAGCTCCTATTCTGTAGAGGCCTTTGACTAAGACTTTAGCCTTCATAACCTCAGTCAAGAAGTTCACGCTGAAAAAAAAAAAAAAAAAAAAAGAAGTTCACGCTGTATCGCCCCTTTGTCAGGTGGGGAAACTGAGGCCCACAGAGTTTTAAGAGCCTCGCTCAGGGTTAGACAGCGGAACAGAATAGGTCTTGGCTGAGGCCTCGTACTCCCAGTGTCCCATACTGTCCAGCAGCACACTGTGCCCAAGCCTATGCTTCCTCTTCACCCTACTCAGGACTTGCCTAGCATAGTGACTTCTGCTCATTTGACTCCTCAGTGCTCTGATGGCAAAGGGGGACAGACTCACCCCTAGCAGCCGGAGGGGGCTTCTTGGAGAGCCAGAGGCTGCCAAGCTGGATAACAAAGCCAGTGTGAGGCAGGGCCACCAAGCAGATGCCATTTCTGAGCACACAAGCCTGACCCATCCTCTTATATTAGCCCAGTGTTTTCCGAGCAGGGTCAGTGACCCGCAGCATGGGCCTGATGCAGTAGAGGCGGGAAGCTTTCTGGGAAGCGGGGGTGGGATGTTTGTCTTCAGAGGCCCAGTGGGAACTCTCAGCTGTGTTGGGGCCTGCTCCTCTGCCAGGCAGGGGCTATGGAGAATAGAAGCTGTATGTGTGGAGTGTGGGATTTCATGGACAGCTGGAGGCACCTTGTATCGTTGTCTTTTGTCCTCCCCACTCACACAGTGCTTGCCGATCTAGCCCCTGGATCACAGCTCCTCCTTTCTCAAGATACCCAGGGCACTGAAACAGAACATCACCCTCAGGCTTGGGGCTCCACAGCCGAGCCCCGTGTTCCTTATCCTTTCCTGGCTCCCAGGGCCACAGGAAAAGGATAAACCTCAAACGCTGGTGTGTAACCCCCAATCAGGGATCTGGCTCCAGCTTATGGTCCCCACATTGGCACACCCTCTCTTTGCCTTCTTGACATCTCTCATCTTGCTTCCATCCCTGGGGCTGTTCCTCCAGGAGCCTTTTTCGCTCTTCCTCTAAGGGACTGCGAGACAACCCTGCCCCACACACCAGGTTCCCTGGTGTTGAAGTTTGTGCTGTCCGGTCTAATGGCCCCCTCTGGATGTAATGTTTCCCTCTGCCCTGTCAGAGTGTGGCCAAGGGCTTGGCCAACCCCAGTCATTCCCCTAAATGTCTCCAGTGAGGCCAGGGCCCTGGCATCCAGGACAGTGGAAGCTCTAGTTGCTGGAGCTTCTGAATGAGCACTGAGATCCTTCCAGTGAGGACTGAGCTCTCCTAAAGCACACCTAGGCCCTGTCGGTCCCTAGCGCCTCAGAGAGGCTGCCCCAGGCCCTCTGTGCCGGTTGCTTCTTTGAGCAGTGCCGACCGGGAGCCCTCCCATGTGGCCCACTGTGAGGTAGAGTAGACAAGGACACCTGTCTAGGCCCAGGACAGCTAACTTATGAATGGACCCAGAGCTTTAGTTGGAAGCTCTGAGTTTGACGGTGAGGTGTACAAAGACAGGTGGGAGCAGGTAAGAGAGCAAAGGCAGAAAGCAGACAGTTTGGTGC
>PVIC010000712.1:0-24782 GCA_004025085.1 Thryonomys swinderianus | reverse complement strand
TCTTCACTGACACTAGGATGTGGAGAGAAGACCCCTCAGAGCTGCAGGGGGCTCTCGTTTTCTGGATCTGGGGACTTCTGCTCATTTTCAGCATCTGCGATTATGGCTGCCATGCTGGTTGGGGTTGAACTGAGACTGCTGTCCACCCCGCCCTGCCCAGGGACGTCCTCTCATAGCCCCACAACTGCCCACAAAGGCTCCCCAGCCTCTTTCACTGATCACTGTCTCTTCCCCAAACATTTGGAGTTTTATGAGAGGGACCACTCAAAATAAGGATCCTGAAGATGCTGTAGAGACCCCATGGGATAGTTAGCTAGGGTTTTGGAGGAGACAGACTCATTGCATGGAATTTAGGACTGTAAGAGGTCTCCAGGTCCAGCCCATTTCCATTTCATAGAAAGTGAAGATGAGACCCCTGTTGGGATTTCCTAGGCCAGTGCAGCCAGCCTGCAGTCCAGGCTATCCCTTGCAAGGGCCAGGACACCTTTGAAGGTGAGTTGACACCTCAGCCTCCTCCAGCTACCCACAGCCTGCTGCAGGGGGTTCTGTGTTCTCAGACTGGAGCAGCCTTTGAGCTCAGCATTTCTGTTCATCATCTGGGCTCCCAGAACCAGTCCTTTTGCTGTCTGAATCCTCACACGCCTTATCTGTAGTGGGAACCAGACAGAAGTCAGTAGAGAAAAATAGAAATTCTTGGGAACAGAGTGGAAGGAGGCCCACATACCTTCGTTCAAAGGGTCATGGCTCCCCAGAGTATGCACACTGTGATGTCATACTATAACCGGGTCCCAAGACCAACCAAGGGAGGGCACCCTAGTGAGGTAACTCTAGACCTTAGTGTGAGGAGACCATGGGCTGCTGTTCCTGGGCCTCTGAAGCCCAGACTTGGCAGTGGCTGTCTCTGTCTTTGGGAAGTACCTGCTTGGTCCTCAGAGGTGACCAAGGGAAATGGGGCTGAAGCAGGGGCTCTGACCCCAGTGGTGCAGTCTCCTGCTCCTTGGGGACTTTTTCAGGACCCCAAGACAAGCAGTTCTTTCATATGCTCATTTTAAGTTATCCAGGACTGAGTCCCAGTGGGTTCTGGCCACTGCTGACTGGGATTTTCATATGTGACAATGTTTGACGTCAATACCAGGCGTTCAAAGTCTAGCCCTGCCAGTCATAAAAGTGATTTAGGACACATTATTTAATCTCAGGTTCCTTAGCTGTAGATGATTGTAATAAAAGTATCCCTAGGACTATTAAGAGCATAATTTTAGAGAATTTGTGTAAAATACTAGGTGACTACCTGACTGCAGGAAGCTCTGGGTCAACATGACTGTCCATGCTGCCAGAGTACCAGTGGACCTGGCCTGAGTGGGGGTCACGCAGGCAGCTACAGAGTTGAGCAGTACAGGGTGTAGGCCAGAGTTGGCTCGGGCTGCCCTTCCAGCCTGGGACCCGCTGCTCCCAACCTTGACTTGACTGTTCCCAGGAGCCCTCCCAAGGAGCAGCATCTTCAGGTGCCTCCTTGGCATCCTCTTTTCCCCAAAATCAGCCAGTTCTGGGCATAGTCTCTCTTTAATGGAAGTCATAGGGTTCTTTGACACAAGGAATCAGCTGGGTCAGGCAGGTGCCCTCCTGCGTGGCCACATCCCAAGGGGAGCTGGTGTGTTCAGAAGATGTCAGGGACAATGTAGTCAGTGTGAATGCCATCAATCAGTCCAGCTCCGCTGTTGTGGACAAACCAACAGGACACCTCTGCCCCATGCCGGGTGTCCTTGCTGTAGTCTTTTTGCCTGCCTCTGGGGACAGATAAGTTAGCTAAGGTTATACTTCAGATCCAGCAAGGCTGCCTCTCCCCAGGAAGCTCCCCCTACCCAAGTGGCACCTGGAGGAAGCTGTGGCCCGACAGGAGGAAGAGAAAGCACATGGACTGGGGAGCAGCCCACCCACCTGGTGACTGTCAGCTTGTGGTTCTTCACCACCAGTGTGGCGTCTAGTTTGGTGGGGTCAGAGCCTGGGTGGAGGTCTGACACTTCAAAATCAAAAGGGTGGAAGAATTGTCCTGGAAAGGGAAATGAAAGAAGGAAATTACCGTTTTGCTCTGGCTCAAATTCACCAAGTGCTCCCTGGGGGCTCAGTTGGTTTCTTGAATGGCTTTTTTCAAGGACTTGAATGTTCCTGATAAGTCGTCGTTGTCTTCTTTTTCGTCTTCATCTTCTCCTCCTCCCTCTCCCTCTCCTCCTCCTCCTTCCTCTTCTTCCTCTTCTCCTTCCCCTTCTTCTCCTTCTTCTCCTCCTCCTCCACCTTCTTCTTCCCCTCCTCCTTCCCCTCCCCCTCCCCCTCCTTCGCCTTCTCCTTCTCCTTCTTTCTTCTTTCTTCTTCTTCTTTTTTTTAAACCAGTGATTGAATTTAGGACCTTGCACTTGTAAAGCAAACACAGTGCCACTGAGCTACATCCCCAGCCCTTTCTGATAAGTCTTGGCACCAATAGCTTCCTTAGTTCACTTGCCATAGAGACACATATATTTCCAGGTGGTGCTTCTTTTTAACCAGTTCTGAAAGGATCTGGCTGGGAAAAGGCTGGAGGTTTTGGGGCCCAACAGAGAACAGAACTACCAGGAAAGCCACATAGGAGCACTCCCAAGGTCCCTGGGAACCCTCTGGACCTTTCTGTGTGCTAAGTGGGCCTCTCCCTGTACCATCTTTTGTTTGTGTTTGATCAGAGCACTTGTAAGGGACAAGACCCTCACCAGGACAAGCCATCTCAGAGCTCTGAATCTTGTCAGCCATGCTGGCGATGAGCCTGTGCTGGTACCCCAGGGCCCATGAGCACATTGGCTTCAACACCCCAGCCCACAGCTCTGCCTGGCTGGCCATTCATACCCAGCAGCCCATGTGTCCGGGGTGACATCCAGCGACTATCCAGCACGTAGAAGCCCAGGAAGTCTTGGTGGACCGCACTCCCCCTCCACACTCGGTGCAGGACAACCTCAAAAGTGGCCCCGTCATCCATGGACACCACCAGGTTCCTCTTCTTGTTGATGGTCACCACCGTCCTGCAGGGCCAGGTGGCCATCAGGACAGGAGCAGCTGCTCTGCATCACTCTCCATTCAGCTGTTCCCATTTAGCTCTTGTGACCAGAGAGGTCAGTGAGAGGCTGAGTTACTTGTCCAGTGTCACATAGCTGGTGAGCACTGGATCCGAGGCTTAGATTCTGGCCGGTTTCTTAACCAGAGTCTGGAACTTCTGTGATTTCCACTCATCACCTGTGTTGTCCACACTGGACTTGGCTCTGCTGCCACCAGAATCAGGCTCTGGTGCTCAACAGAATTTGTTAAATAAACATCTGACCAAAGGAAGGAAAAATGTGAGACAAGGCAGATGTGACAGGTGTTAGGCAGGAAGCCCAGCGAGCTCGGCGTGCTGCAGAGCAAGGGAGACATCAGGGAAGCAGTACATGCAGGATCTGGGATGAGCTGGCTTTGTTCGGTGGAGATGGGAACCGAATTCAGAGCATCCGGGCATGCAGGCCAGGAGCATGCGCCCAGGAACCAAGGAGAATGGGGGTGGGGCAGTCCCAGACTCTGACCTGTCTGCATGGGGCTTGAGGCCTCATCCGGGTCACTAGGGGTAAGGGCTCCGCGGGCTCAGGCAGCAGAGTGGGCACAGGGAGCTTCTGAACTGACCACCACCACCTCCCACCCAGCTCGGCCAAGTTACCCGTCCTGCCGCAGCACAGCCTGGTCTGTCCAGGAGAACACGGGCCCACCTGAGCCAGGGCTCAGTGTGATGTTTTGGGGAGTCACTTCCAGTTGAAAGCCTGTTGGGGGGTTCGTGATCCCCAGCCGCCCAAAGTATGTGCCCTGCTGCTGCCCAGGGCTTCCAGCCTCGCTGCCAATGAGCTGCCCGTTCACTGAGAAACCTGCAGTGGGTTGTGGGCCATTGTCAGTGAGGGCCCTACAGTCTTTGCTCCTGCTCCAGGTCCTTCCATGCCACAGACCTATCAGAACTTGTCCTCCTAGAACCACTTCCTTTTCCTTCCTGCCCCTCTCCCCACACCTGATGTCCCTGGCCTCGCCTGAGCTCTGAAGGAGGCCTCTCAGCAGCGCTGGAAAGACATTGAGGGGATTCTGTGGGAAGGGACTGTTGGAGGCTCTGTGCAGCCATGCTGCAGGAAGGGGGCAGGACCCTGCACAATTCGCAGGAGCCCCTATGAGATACAATGAGGGGTCCTTTGTTCAAGAACAGTTAAGGATGTCAAGACAGTAAAAGCAGAGCGCTCACCAGGTTTGAAGCCTTTCTAAGTGCAGACCCTGTACAGTTACAGGGTCCCAGAGCACAGGCTGGCCCTGTGTAGGGTCCAGGGCGCAGGAGCAAGGAGGAGGGAGGTGGAGCCCGGCCAGGTGTATGCTGCACAGTGCAGTGACAGTGCAGCCCTGGCCAGCTTGTCCGTGCCGCCTGCCGAGGGTATGCCATCCACATACCTGTGTCAGGGTCCTGAACCAGGCTGAGGATCACGCCAGGCTCCTCGTTGATGTTAAAGCACAGGGCGTCGTCTTTCTGGGGTGCGCGGATGATGAAGTGAGGGTCAGTGTCCACTGGGAGCCAAGGGTGAGCCCATTAGATTGGGTATCTGGCAGCTGGAGCCAAGCTTTCAACTGGGCAGGTCGCAGAGAGAGGGGGCCAGGTGGACTGGGTGCCCCTCAGACCCCCCCCCCAGCACTTACCACCTGTCACCTGGTTCGGCAACTGCTGGAAACTAGGGCTGGGCTCCGTGGGGGGGTGCTGCACAGCTGAGAGTACAAATGCTGTGGGCAGAGCAGATGACATGGGGAGAGGGGCTGGGCTCTCGGGGGCCACCAGTCCCTTTGCTGATGCCTTTCCCACGCTGCCGGGCTGGCCCGAGGCCACAGGAGCAGAAGCAGACGCTGCGCCCATGCATGCTTCTCTGGGTGTGGGAACAGGAGTTTGGCCTGGCACAGTGGTCCGGCCCCTTTTGCGCCTCCTATGGAGACAAGCGTGGGGAGCCAGGCCCTCATCAGGGGACTGTTCAAAGGGTCCCCAGTGGGCCAGTGGAGAGAGCCAGTGAGCTGAGGGCTCAGCTAGAGGGCCAGTAATGGGAGGAGTAGAGGGGGAGAGATGCGCGGGAGGAGTAGAGGGGGAGAGATGCGCGTTGCCAGGATGGCTGCCACTTACTCCTTCTGGGTCCTACCATCTCTGCAAAAGACAGGGGCAAAGAGCACAGTGTCACCATTGAGGCCACAAGTGCACTGTGTCCTGAGCCCCAAGATGGATCTGACCCCGACCCAGCCCTCCTGGCGTGGCCTCCCCACCTGGCCTCACAGACATAGCCTTGTGGCGGGACCCACCTGGGCTGGCCAAGTGGTTAGGCTGTGCAAGGCTCAAAACACAGAGGGTGTAGTGCCAAGTTTGAGGTGAACCAGGGAAGAGTGCCTCAGGATAGGCAAAAACCAGAGGGGCTGGGGGCAGGGGTGGGAAGCTGTGTGCCCAGGAGCTGGGTTATGTGCCACCTGCCTGACTACCAGAAGTCCTACACTAGAACCGATGTGATTTTAAAACTCACCCAATGGGAGGGCATCTGGAAAGAAGGAAAAGAGAAGAAAATTAAAGTCCAACAGGTCTTTGCCCTACAGCCTGCCCTCTTCCCGGTCCATACCCTCTGGGGATTTGTCAATGGTGGGCTCCAGGCCGTCCTCGTCCGCCATGCCCCTGATGGTCATGGAGGTCAGTGGTGTCACAAACTGGTAATCCAGTGACATCTTCAGGACCTGGTCCGACAAGTTGGCCTTCTCCTTCCCCTCGGTCTTCATCCTGCATGTGAGATACGTGTGGCTCCAGGAGCCCAGCTGAAGTAAGGACGGACTTGCATTCCCTTTACTTCACCTGTTTGTTCACTCCTTCATTCATTCAGTGAATATGCCTAAAGCACCTGTAGTGCCCTTTTCAATGGCTGTGGCCTAAGGATCCCAGAGTTACAAGGCACCTCACAAAGCAAACTGGAGATCTGACAGGGTTGAGGGATATGCTTGTAAGATACACTGAGAATTTAACAGCAGTGAGACCCAGGCCAAGTGGTCCTGTCTCTCTGAGCCTTTGTTCACCTGTTACTTGGGGATTAGAGGGAATTTCCCCACAGACCGTAGCACCTAAATGGGGTGTTTAGACATAGCAGCTAGTCAGTAAATGGCTGTCTCTTCCAAGGTGGCTCAGAGGGGCAAACAGCCCTGTCCCCAGAGCGCCCCACCCACACTGTTGACCAACTGGTTGATATTAACTCAGGCACAGGGCAGAAGGAGGAAAGGAAGTCTGACCCACTCATAACCTGGAAGGTCTGGAACCACC
The DNA here is from genome assembly GCA_004025085.1 of Thryonomys swinderianus. Classification (NCBI taxonomy): domain Eukaryota; kingdom Metazoa; phylum Chordata; class Mammalia; order Rodentia; family Thryonomyidae; genus Thryonomys; species Thryonomys swinderianus. The sequence continues at coordinate 18,433 of PVIC010000712.1, read as the reverse complement.
CCCTCTCTGTTCAGCCCAAGCGCTGGGGATTCTGGGGTGGGCTGTGTCTGCCTTGGCAGCTGCAGGGCTCTACCGCTTGGCCAGAAGCTCCTGGATGGTGAGATAGGCCCAGAGACGCTCGACGTGGTTCTCCAGCATGTGACCACGCTCCTGGAGCAGTTTCTTCATTTCGTCCTCATCCACTAAGCAGGTTGTCTTGAATTCCCGGCCCTCCTGTCAGTTGAGTTGTAAGAAAGGCCCGGTGCTATAATAAGCACAAGCCTTTGCTGGTGTCCAGGCCCTAAAGGGCCTGCTATCTTCTCTCTGCCACATCGATCTAAGTTTCACCTCCCTTCCTGAGCCTTTTCTCCTCACCCCATTTGTTGTTGGTTTATTCATTGATTCTACAGATGATGGCCATGAGCCTCCTGCCATTGAATTGGTGTGGGAGGAGGACCAGACCTGTCCTCAGGGAATTTTGCACTAGGGGAGACATACAAGTACCTCCCTGTTTGACTGTGATCTGCTTCTCCAGATGCCCACTGAGTTCGGGGCAGGCTGCCCTGTTCAACTGCCACAGCACATGAGTATGCGCTCTCTCCTCAGCTACAATAATGGGGCCCCCTTCACCAGAATGTCTTTTGTAACAGGCAGTGCCTAAGGGTATTACGTAGATAATTCCATTGACCCATCAAGCAGTTTAATGCTGTGTTACCTGTGCTTTACAGGAAAGGAAACTGAGGCCTGCAGAGACCTGAACTCACTTGCTCAAGGTCATCCACTTGCTTAGGGCAGAGCCAGGGTCCAGCTTGGCCCTCTGCACTCAAAGCCTGAGTCTGGAGCCCTGAACTACACTGCAGATTCGAGTCTCTGGCCTGGAGGGGAGGGCCCGTTCTCCCACACCTCTGACCTCAACTCCCTTCTGTGTGTACCTGGGCATACACACCACACTGTGTCACAAAGTGGTACACGGTAGGGGTCTGGAAAACGATTATAAAATGGTGCAGAGTGGGGAGAGATTGGCCTTTTGCTGTTTCACCTCCCAGAATGATGTAATAAGAGGTGGTTCACGTGGGTTCAAGGGATTGCAAGTAACTGAGGCCACGCTTTTCCCATTCCAGTCTGTCTAGTCCCAGGTCTTTGGCAAGCGTGGCATGGTGGGGTAGGGACACTACTTTGGGGAAAGGAGGCCCCTGGAGGAGGCAGGGATGGAGAACAGTGTGGGTTTGGAGACTCTATGTGCTGTCTGGCCTCTCCACCCTCCATAGACCTCCATTTACCCCTCGGGCCTTCACATCGGCCTTGAAGCTGCCCAGTTTGTGGTCTGCAATGCGTCCAGCCACCATGATCTCTGAGCCGTCATAGTACTGTTTATGTCGGTGCTGGGTCAGGGCCACGACAGCATCCTGGGGGTACTGTAAATCCACATCCACCAGCAAGGGATTGGCTACCTGCTTATAGAAACCCTGAAAGGAGAGGGGGCATGCCCTCAGAGCTGAGGTCCCTGTGTACCTGATGAGAAGTCAGCTTGCAAAATTGGGTGTTGGTGCCAGGCACGGTGGCTCATGCCTGTAATCCCAGCACTCAGGAGGCAGAGGCGGGAGCATTAATGTGAGTTCGAGGTTGGCCTGGGCTACTAGTAAGCTCAGAGCCAGCCTAAACTACAAAGTGAGACCCTGTCTCAAAAAACTAATAAAAAATAAATTTAAAAAATTGTATGTTGGGATCCCCACTTAGGTGGGTATCCAAGGCTCAAGCTCACATCACTGATTTGCACCTCAGTTCAGAGCTTTTTCTCCTCTAGACTGAGGGACTCTGCATGGCAGGCTGTGGGTGGTAGGTGGGGGTATGTGGGAGAGACCTGTAGTTGCTGGGCGGCATCATGGTCCTCATAGATTCGCTGGGCCCATCCATTGTTCTCCATGGACATGACCTCCAGGAAGTTAAAGTCCAGGTCGTGGCCAAAGCCCAGGTTGTAGAGTGGGAACCTGCCCTGGATGGCGCTGCGGATGTTCTTTTGAATTTGGGCACGGTCTGTCACCCCTGCAGCCACACATCCAGACAGTGATGGCATGGCAGCCCGCAGCTTCCTCTCCCAGACCTCCTCCCTGCCCCAGGCACCTGGAACTGCCCCAGTCCACCTAGGAAGTGCAAGAGCCAACAGCAGAGCTCCTCCCAGGCACTGCCCATCCAGATGGACCCACCAGGCGTGGATCGGATGCTCTAAACCCTCCCCATGGTTCCCCGCCACAGCTGCAGGGCCACCAGCCACTCTACCCTGGCATCTCCTTGTGGTGCACAGCCCACAGTTTCTGGCATAGACTTTTTTGTTCTAGTTGTTCCCTCTACCAAGGTCTCCTTCCTGCCTCTCTGTTCCAGACCCAGAAGGGACGGCTCCTGTTCTCTTGCTGTCTCTTCCCTTGTTCTGGGCTTGGCACAAGGAGGTGCTGAATGTGTAGTTCATTACACTTCACCCAGGAATCCTGCCCAACCTCCAGGGCCTTCTTAGCTCTTTTGGGGCAGCAATGTCTCCATTTCCCAACTCACAGGAAGAGGTATACCTCGAAGATTCCAGAGTTTGTGATCTACGTTGTGTTTTTACAACAGTGCCTGACTTAACCCAATGGCTGGGTTTCCAGGGTCAGCTGGAATGCCTCTGGCCGCCACCTCCCAAGACAGTCCCCTCGGAGATTACCCTCAGTCGGCTCGCCATCTGTCAGCATGATGAGAATGGAGGCATGGTTGCTGAGTTCTGGGAGGTTTTCCTGAGCTTTGTTCAAGATCTCAATTCCCCGGAGCAAACCTCCATTCAGGTTTGTGGCTGTAAAGCAGAGAAACTAGACCAGGTGCACCCGTACTCCAAGGAAACAGCGGCGATTCCGAGGTGCCTGAGCCTCCCGCCCTTACCCCCATCCAAGGAGAAGCGCCGTACAAAGTCTCGAGCTGCTTGCAGATTGGCCTCAGACGCCTGCACCAGGGAGCCCTTCCAGGTCTGCACGTGTGACCCGAAGAGGACCAGGTCAAAGTAGTCCTCTGGATGCATGTCCCCCAGGATCTTAAGGAGCGCTTCCTTGGTCTGCAGGGACAGACGGGCAATAGAGGGACACAGCACCAGGGTCATCACAGGACAGTGGCTTCTGTCAGCTCCAGGTACCCATTTCAGAGCCCCACAGTGGACAGCCGCCCAGCCAGGTGGTCCTGGGAGAGGAGCATCCCGCTCGGGTTAAGGGTGCAGGAGGGACATGGAGAATGCAGAAGAATCCAGAGTGGTGATGAGAGATGAGCAGGAGTTTGGCTAGGAAGGATTAAGCAAGAGGCTCTGATGAAGGGGTGTTTCTACAACCTGGCTCGTCCAGCCACGGCTTCACCACACCAAGGGCCAGGCCCTGAGACCTGTGGTCAGTGGGCTCTGCAGGGAGGCACCTCCCCACAGGCCACCCTAGTTACTGGCTTTCTCTCCCAAGCCCTTCTCGCGCAGGACCCCGTGGTGGCCCTTGTCACCCTCCACGCTGCCCTGGGGAAGCCGCCAGTGTGCTTCTCCCCGCCTGCAGCTCCAGGAAGCAGCAGCTGGGCCCAGAGCCTCTCAGTCTGCCTGCCCCGGGAGCATGAGGCCCAGGCTGGGCTCCGGTAGCCAGACGGTGTGGAGTGAAGGACAGCGCAGAGCTGCTTCTGGCCCCATTTACCTGCCTCACTTTCTGGCCTTCCATGGAACCACTGATGTCAATCACGAAAACCAGGTTTTTCCTCAAGTTAGTCAGGTTTTGGGGGGCAAAAAAGTGGGCAAAGTAGTTACTGGCCACCTGAAAGATAGGAGAGTGAAGGGGCCGCTCCCGAGCCCCTTGGGCCCGCCTCTGAGCTTGGGCCAGAAGCTTCGGGCTCACCAGGAGGTCGCAGAGCTTGTCTCTGTTGACATCGTAGGTCACCTTGAAATCCCCGTCCAGCAGGGAGGTGGAGCAGGTGGAGCAGGACTGCTGCTGGCTCACAGTGGGGCGGAAGAGCACGTGACCCTGGGCCATTGGGAGATTGAGAGTGTGAAGGATGAGTGGTTCCTGTAGCTGCAAGCAGGTGTTTCCAAAGATAACGTAAGAAGAGTGTGTGTGTGTGTGTGTGTGTGTGTGTGTGTGTGCGCTGTGATGTGTCTGGGCACAGAAGTTAGTCTGGGTAGCCGCTCACCCAGCCTGTATGCGATGGGAAAGAAGAATGTTCCTTTGCTTTTTTTTTTTCTCCTTTGCTTTTATACTTCTGAATCTTTGGGGTTTTCTGTAATAATCATTACTATTTGGAGTATATAAATAGAAGCAATAATAATTATGGTAATACTAATTATGGTAACATAAGAGAGAGTAATGAACTCAAAATGTCAAGTCAGCAATAGTAAGGTAACAGAGCCAGGCATGGTGGCGCATGCCTGTTGTCCCAGCATGCAGGAAGCTGAGGCAGGAGGATTGCTTACAAGTTTGAGGCCAACCAGGGCTATTTAGTGAGTTCAAGGTCACACTGGACTACATAGTGAGACCCTGTCTCAAAAAACAACAAAACAAACAAAACAATCCAGAAGAAAAAAATCAAGAGGATAGCACTGTCTGGAAAGTAAAGCCCATTAATTGACAAACAGCAGAAACTGAAAGAAAGGCCCAGAAAGGAAGCTGAAATCTGGTTTGAGTGGTAGTGTGCTAAAGGAAGGTAGAGATGGTTTTTACTCATACTTTCTATGTTTCTGTATTTTCTTCATTTTTAAAAAGTTTTTTTAATTGGTGGTGGTGCCGGTGGTACTGGGGATTGGACCCTGGACCTTCTCGCTGAGCTACTTTCCCAATCCTTATTTTTTATTTTGAGACAGGGTCTTGCTAAATTACCAGGTTGCCTAGGCTGAGCTTGCATTTGCAATCCTCCTGCTTCAGCCTCCAAAAGTAGTGGGATTATAGGCATGTGGCACTATGCCTGCTTATGTTTACTTTTTTGTTTATTGTGAGTTTTTTCAAAATGAAAACTTGGAAACAATTGTTTAAAAGGTCACCCACTGAGAACTAATACGCTTATACCATATAGAGGCATCCTGCTTGGTTTAAAAGGAATTCTGCCGAACTTGTAACAGGCATTTCTTTTCAATGAGTTGCTATGCAGTAACTATGTAAGGTATGTAGGAATGAAAGGTTTGCTTGTGGCTCAGGTTGAGGGCAAGTTAGAAAGCAGAGAATTCCTTGGGCCACACACGTATGTACCACACTTCAAGATCTGGGGTGAGGACAAGCTTTCAGGATTCCTGCAAATGGATATCCTTGGGTAGACCAAAGATCTCTCCAAACATAGTTGCGTTTCCAAGAAATCTGAAGCTAAGCACAAAGCATCCAAGGTTGGCTTAGGTGCCATTCATTTTCCTGCACTCTGTTGATGGGCTGAGGGGGCAGAGAGGGAATTGAGACTGAGATTGAGAATCTGGAATGTTGAGTTTCACTATGATGCCAACCTGATGGCACCTGCCTCACTCAGCCTGAGGGCAGCCTGCAGCTTTGACTGGCTCCTAGGCTAAGCCTGGACACTCTGCAAGGGCTGAGCCCGGTGAGGAGTCCCTGAGGGCCCACCTATGTCCCTGGGCATAGTACATACCTTTTTCCCTGAGAAGGACTTCTTGATAGTTTGAGCTGCCAATTCCTTGGGAAGGAAGGAGGCCTGAGCATCCAGCTTGCTGATCCCCTGGGGCTCAAAGATGTCCACGTCGATCTACACCATTGAAGCAAATTCTGTTCCAAGGCCCTGTCTGGGCCAGCGTCAAGTCTCAGCCAGGTGCCAACTGTGACCTGATTGCCTACTGTGTGGAGGGCCCAGCCAGCCCTCAGCACAGCTGGGCACATTGTAGGCACTCAAAAAAGGTCACCAATGAAGGTGCGCTTTCCGGAAGCCCTTAGCTCAGCCACCACCTTGGTGCCAAACGTAGCCCCTCAGACTGCCCTTGACTTTCTGACTGACACATTACCTGGGTGTTCACATCTCTTGCAGTAGTTCTGGGAAATTCAAGAGTCTCCCATCTAACAGATGAGCAAACTGAGGCTCAGAAATATGGAAGGAGTTGGAAGAGGCCTTTGGAGGCCCTGAGGAGTCAGGCCCCTGCCCGGTGTTCTGCCCAAGGTGGTGAGCAGTGCTCTCCTGGGGCCCTGTAACTTACCTCAAAATGGTACACCAGTTGCTTGGGCTTCACTTTGATGACAATGTCATACTGTCTAAGTTTTCGTTTTAGCACCTCCTCATAGGTCAACCGAAATGTGGCCTTACTCTGGGGACCGATAGTGATGTGGATGGTGAACTGCTCCATATTTCTCCCAGAGGCCCTGGATGTACCAGCAGGAGCAAGAAAAGACAGACAAATAGCAAAGGACATTTCCACTCAAAGCATGACCCTCAGAGTCAATTTCTCTTACCTTAGTGCTGCTCCCCAATATCCTTGACCCTCACCCTTGTCTCAGTTAGCTGATCAAAGTCAAGGCCCTAGCAGTTTTGGGCCTGGGCTCCAGCCTTGTCCAGGGCACCCATGCTGGCGTCTGGGTTTGGGCAGCTCGCTCCCTCCTCTGTCCCTCAGGACAGAGGAGGCTGTTCTTCACCCCTAGCCACCTTGTACCTTTAGTTTGACTGGAGAAGGCAGCGCTGGAGGCCAGGCCGGCATGGGCTGGACCTTACCTGACAAGGCCGGCGATTTCCCCTGAGATGGCTGCTTTCCGGTACTGCTTCCACGCAGTCACTTTGTCCTTTATGTCCCCGATGAATGTGTTCTTGTTCGCTGTGCTGTGGGGAAGAAGAAAGCCCTCAGGACAGTACCAAACAGTGCATCCTGTTGGAGGTATCTCAGCTGGCCCCTGAGAAGGCCCTGTGCACGTGAAGCTTCATAGGAGAGTATGCACCACTCCTGTCCAGGGGACTGTGGGCACAGTGGTGGGCAGCTGTGCCCACAGGGGTCAGCCCAGAGCCTCCCCCTTGCTCAGTGGGCCTGAGGCTAAGCACATAACCATCAGAGGCCCTGCTTTTTCTCTCTAAGATGGGAACCAAGAACAGACCCAAAGGGCTTCTTTGTCTTCTCATCTACGGTTGGCCAAGGCTCTTTGGAAGGAGGAGATAGTCTGCACTGTCAGGCCACTCCAGTCTTAAGTTGGGATGGATGAGTGGACGCATCTGGGATAAGGTATGACGGGCAGGCTGCACACGCACATGGCAAAGTCACTGATGAAGGCTGTCTTGGGAATTTCCACCTCGAAGGCCACTTCCCTGGCTGCATCAGCACTGTTGACTACTTGGCTGGTAATGACGTAGTGGGCGAAGCGAGAGGTAACTTTACAGTTGACTTTCAAACTCCGGATGAATACACCATTGACTGTCTGAAATGAGACAGGAGGGAGCTGTGGCCTGGGACAGAGCCCTTGGAGCCGGTGAGAGACCTGTCATAATGCTGGGGTCCACCTCTGACACAGAGTGCCAGATGTCAGCGAAGAGGCAGGACCTCGCAGAAAGACCGTCTGCACTCTGCCCGAGACAGTGCAGGGGGGCATGAGGTGAGGGAAGCAGTCCCTCATTTCCAGGAGACAGGATCTCCCACTGCCTGTGGCACCAACAGAGGAGTGCGGGGAAGCAAACCTGTAATAAGGTTTCCTAAGGCATCGCAGACCCCCTGCCCAGAGTCCCACTCACTGTGTCCACAGCCTGTCGCTTCTGCAAAACAAAGCCAGGGCCAAATGTGAGTGGGAACACTTGGAGACCGAAACCTATCCGCTGAGAGGCAAGGATGGGGCACAGCTATGTCCTCTGCCCCTCAGCCTTACCTCCTGCAGCAAGGGGTGACCTGTCCAGTCAAAGGTGGTTGAGGGTGGGTGGGGAGGGCCCCAGTCCCTGCCTGGGGGGGGGTTCTGCCTGTTTCTTTCCTGAAGGCTTTGCCACATACCTCGCCCTTGGACCTGCCAATAGCCAAGCCCAAAGCGGGCATGGCCTGCAGGATGAAGAGGGACACCAGATACACACACAGCAGCATCCGAAGCCCCATGGCACCATTCATGGTCTCCAAGCTCCTGCTGCCCTGTCACTTTACTCAGACCATGAGTCAATACTGTGCTGGATAAACACAGATTAAACATTAGACACAGTGAAGGCAAATATTGCAATGTGCACAATCAAAACTTAGCAGTGGGAGCTCTTTTTTTTGGTGGTGTTGGGGGGTCCTAGCTCCAGGCTGTGTAAACTCCCAACCAGACCATGGTCTAATCAACATGTATTGTGAAGACACTCAACAGCGCATCGCGTCCTGATCTGGCGATACCATGACATTTGATGAGAAGTCACAGTTAAAATGAATTTTTAAACTACATTAAGCACTTTAAAAAGTTCTTTTTTGGCACTGGGTATTGAACCCAAGGCCTTTGCACTCCTACATTCACGCACATGTTTTTTTTTTTTTTTAAAGACAGGTCTTGGTAAGTCACTGGATGCCCAAGATAGACTAAAATTTAGTCTTCCAAGGGCCAGGGATTTACTCAGAGAGTGGCATTGTGCTTGCCTTGCAAGTACAAAGTCCTGAGTTCAATACCTGGTACAAAAAAGAAAAAAAAATTTTACAGTCCTCCTGCCTCAGCCTTCCAGTATGCTAGAATTATAGGCATGTGTCATTATGCCTAGAAATTCTTTAAGCATCAGTAAACTTCTCAGGCATGCTTTGGCCAGGGAGGTGGATATGGTGGCTTAGAAAGTGCTGTGACACTCAACCACACCATGGTTCTAATGATGCCAACCCTGGCAATGGTTCTGCCACAGACAGTCTGAGTCTGTGGTCAGGTGGGGAGGCATAATGAGGATCCATGCTTTCAGCTGGTTGCATCATCTTTCTTGGATTTTGTCACTCAGATTTGGAAAGGATATAAATTGGCTTCATTGTGCTTCCTCGCAGGCAGGGATGCCTGGAAGGGGTTGGAGAGATAAAGAGGGATGACAAATTCTCACTAATGAGGGCTCATTATCAAGCACACCTCTAAGCCCTTTATTGCCTAATTTCTACCCTCATGATTTTCCTGGGATACTGGTCCCACAGCAAGTGACAGAACAGGATTCACACCCAAGGCTTTCTGTAAATGTCACAAGCCCATTCTGCAATGACAGAAATGCCCTCTGCCTTACAAAGAAGAAAGAAGTAGCCGAGTTGAAGATCCAAATGCAATAGTTCTCACAGACTCTTCTCATACACGCAGTTTCTTAGTTTTTAGGCCCAAAGTCTTCTTGTCCCCTGCAAGGCCCAGCATACTGGGTCACTCCATTCTGCCCTGGGAGAGATGAGCTTGTAGCCCTGACCCTGATGGGACAGGGGGCCCAGAGGCCTCACTGATCTGTTTGCTTGTCTTGGACTTTGTCTCAGAGCTTTAAATCTGGGAAAGGTTTAATGTCCTTAGTGAGGGTGACCTTCTGACCTGTCTTTCTGGCCCTTGTGTAAGATCAGGTGGATCAACATTACGTTGTACATTTTCTCTGCTGTCTCTTCTAGGAACCTTCTAACTCCTGTAGAGATGAGTCCTACTCTTCCAAATTAGTTCTTCTTTTCTTGGCCCTTAGCTTCTGGCCAAAAAAGTCCCCTAGACTTTAGCTTATCTGACTCTGTTTTCCTAAAGCATCAGCTCAAAAGGCAGCTTTGTGGTGGTGCCCAGAACCCAGTACTGTGTGCATCATACCACAGGCTAAGTTCATACAGGAAACAGACAGACTCTCAAATGTGCAGTGCAGTTCAAGTGACAACACAGATGAATTTCATAGACCTGATGACTGCACTACCAGATGCAAAAGAGTATATAATACATAATTTAATTTTTCCATTGGACAAAACTAATTTATAGTGAAAAGAAACAAAACAGAGTTTCCCTCTAGGAGGACACTGTGAATTAACAGAGAAGGGGAAAGACAAATATTCTAGGGTTGTAGTAATGTTCTAATGTAGATACATACACTACAAGGGTCAGGGATTTAGCTCAGTGGCGCCATGCCTGCCTCGCAAGTGCAAGGTGTTGCATTTGATCCCTACTGGGAGGTAGTGTGTGTGTATGTATGAGAGGGAGAATTATTATTTTCTTTTTTTAAATTTTTTTTTGAGACAGAGTCTCACTTTGTAGTTCAGCCTGGCTCTGAGCTTTCTATGTAGCACAGGCAAGCCTCAAACCCACAGCAATCCTCCTGTCTCTGCTCCTGAGTGCTGGGATTTCAGGGGTGAACCACCACACCTGGTTGAGAAGGAGAATTCTTAACAGCAATTATATTGTCTCCAGTGGAGCAAAAAACAAACTAAAATTAGTTTTGGAGGGGACTAGAAATATTACAGATAACACTGGTTTCTGGCCCTCTCAGTAGCCACAGGGCATAAACAGAAGAATGTATTTGTAGTATTAAAGTTTCATGCTGAGAAAATTATTTTAAAAGCTAAAATTCTCCTTGGGGCTGATAATGAAATAAAGTTAAAAGCACTATTCCATATTTTTCTAAACCTTAAAGAAACTTTAATCATTTTTATTATGAAAACATGCAAAATACAAAGTTTCCCTTCAGTCATCTTTTGTTTAATATAAGGTCTTGCTATATAGTCCAGGCTGGTTTTAAACTCACTGTGTGATCCAGGCTGGTCTTGATCTTCATGCCCCACCATACCTTGCTTGACTTTAACCATTTTTAAACATGCATTTTAGTGACATAAGGACATTCACACTGTTGTGCAATCATCACCATCTATCTCTAGAACTTCATTTTCTCCCGTGAAGTCCTGTAACCTTTAAACTCTCATCCCCAATTTCCTCCTCTTTTGAATGGCTAACATCATTCCACTTTGTTTCTGTAAATTTGCCTATTCCAAATACACAAGGGAAATTGTACAATGTTTGTTCTTTTGCTACTACTTTATTTCACTTAGCATCACGTCCCCAAGGTTCATCTGAGTTGTAGCATGTCAGAATTTTCCTTCCTGTAAGACTAATATTTAAATGTATGCGTATCCAGTTTATTTATTCATGCATCCAGTGGTGGGGACTAGGTTGCTTCTACCTTTGGCTGGAGTGAATAATGTTCCTATGAATATAGGTGCATGAATATCTGTTTAAGTAACTGCTTTCTATTCTTTTGGGCCTCTACATAGAGATGAAATTGCTGGATAATATAACTGTTAAGTATATTTCTTTTATGGAACCATGATACAATTTTTCCTAGCAAATTGAACCCTTTCATATTTCCATCAGGAATGTGGAAGTGTTCTCATTTTTCTATATCAGTGGTCTCTATTTTGACAGATTTGGGTGAAGGTATTTGTTACAATTATCTAACTAGTGTGGGGGGGTGGATTTAGCTCAGGGGTGCCATTGGCAAGCCTGAGGTTCTGCGTTTGATACCTGGTACAGAAAAAAAATAAAAACCCAACAATTATCAACTGTACACTTAGGTTTTGCATACTAGTGGAATGCAAATTTCAACTGTACAAGGAAAACAAAACAAAAGGAACTACAAATGAATATTAAACTCTTGTTAAGACTATTATTAAGGATGAACCAAACCAGGCACTGGCTAAATTAGAAAGAAACAGATTTTTATTCAGCAACTACCGAGAGTAGGGGAAAAGATGAGCCCGGTTCCAATTTGTGTAGAGGGGACTGGGCATTTTAAAGGGACAATGAAAGAGTAGAGAGAAGTTGGGGATTTATTTAGAGCAAAAAATTATGGAGGGTTGGTCAGTATAAATGTAATTAAGCCATCTGTGTCTGCTAGTTGACAGTTATGGAAAGTTCATTGACGTGGTACATTGGCAGGATTTCATTCCTTTATGAGGCTGAATTATATTCTAATATAACCTGCACAAATGTACAGAAGTTAGGATTCTATACTCCTACATAGACTGGAAGATAAAGGTGAGGGCTAATCCTTCCTGATGAATACATTTCAAAGGAAAAAATTTTTGGTTTTAAAACATTTCTGATAGTGGGAAATATATACATACATAATTCAAAGGAACAGAGGAAGGATTTATAATTATGCGCCTTTTAAAAGGTAAACTCTCTTGGAAAGGGAGATGTTGGAACAAGTGGTAAATTCTTTTGCCAGCCTTGAGCTTTCTCGGCAAGCATTTCAAAGGGTACGCGGATCCTCCTGGAGATCTGATCTTGAGCTGACAGAAGTTGGGCTAGTTACTGGGGTCTCTCACTGCAGTGATTTAAGTCATACTGTATTACGAGTTCTTTACAGATCTCAGTAAGTAGGTTTCAAGTTTTAGAAACGAGGTGCACTACTGATATCTTTAATGTATTTAGGACGAACTGTGCTGGGTGCAGATTGTTAGGCACATGAAAAAGCAGATATACCAAATGTTACTAGTGGAGGTGGAACCCCTCACCCGCTCATTCGAACGTTAGCTCCAGGAAGGCAGAAACTTTCTTGGCAAGCATACAGGCAGTCAGTAACTATTTGTAGAATGACAACCACATTGCGCAGCCAGTAGAAACTCGTCCGCCCTTACTATCGCGGCCACCGGAACGCTAGAACGGAAGCGTATGCGCAGGACCCCGCGGAGTCTCTCTGGCTGCCTAAAACTGGCTCTATGGTAGGTCCTCCCAAGGCGGCGGAACCGCTCTGGCTGCTCCAGCGTCGGCTCTATGGCTGCTCCTCCAGGGATGCCCGAGCATGCGCAGAACTTCCTGGGCGGAGATCGCTATGGCAGCGGCGTCGCGGTCGGCTGGTTCTAGATTCTCCTATTCCAGTCCCGCGGCCTACACAGCCGACCCCTCCGCTGCCTCTGGGGCATGAGCGGGGACTGTAGTACCCACCTGCTCCTGCTGCCGCATCCTGACTGTGGGCCGGCGCCAAGAACATGCCCTTGGCCTCCTACTGCTACGTGAGGGTCGTGGGAAGGGGCAGCTACGGGGAGGTGACGCTCGTGAAGCACCGGCGGGACGGGAGGCAGGTCCGCGGGGCTGGGGTGCAGTAGGGGCGGGGAGGGCCGAGGGAACTGTGCGGAGGACAAGGCCGGGGCAACGTGATAGGCTTATCTTGGATGACGTTTTCTTAGGGACCTCGTTCCAGATTACCAAAACGAGGCCAGCACGCCCTATAGCACGTGCCCTAAACTTCCTGCAACTAGTGTGCATGATTTGCACACCTTTTCCCCATCCCTCACATTTCCATGAGTACAGCGAGCATGCATTCCCAGGACCTAACACAGCACCTGGTAGACATTGGTCTTTGAATGAAGGTCCTAAGCCGTTCTACAGCAGCCTGCTGGACTCAATACTCATAACCTCGGCCCCATTTCAGTGAGTAGCACCATCAGCCTTGAAGTTGTCTGAGGTGGACACATGAGTTATCTTCAGTGACCTCCTCCAACTCTGTTTCTGTTCCCCTGCCACTAAACCAACAGTTCTTGCTACCTCCACGCATACCAACCCAGCTAAGCCATGGGCATTGCATCTCAACTGATTGCTGCCCCTTGCTTGAACTTCTTTGGTCCCTCACTTTGACTCAGCCGCAGTGATCTTTCTAAAATGAAATCAAATCACTTTATCCTATCACCCAAAGGATAAAAAATCAGATCTTAAGTGTGACTTGTTTAGGTAGTACTGGGGACCGAACCCAGGACCTCACATATTTTGAATGAGCACTCTGACAGAGTTAAATCTCCAGCCCTCACTGTGGTTTATTAATAGGGCGAACATATATTGTACAACTGAAAGGAGACACAATGAATAGTATGCCAAGGCAAGACAACCCAGTTGCACCAGGAAAACTAAGAGATGTACCTTTTAAGTGTAGGACCCCTTTTCCCACTCTTCCTGATTCAGGAGCTGCTGTTCTGCCTGAAATACAAGTTCAGGCATAAGAAATCTATTCAGTGGGCAGGGAGTTTTGGATTTTGGAGCTGAGGATGGCAGATTACTTGGATCTTGAGCAGTAGTTTTGTATTTCACAAAGCACACTGAGGTTTGTGCTGATTGAAGAAATGAACAGTATGGTCATTGAGCTGATTGAGAGTAGTGTATTAGATGTTAGAGATTACTGATTTTTTTTTTTTTGAGACAGTGTCTCGTTTTGTAGTTCAGGCTGGCTCTGAGCTCACAATGTAGTCCAGGCAAGCCTCGAACTCAGCAATCCTCCTATCTCTGCCTCCCAAGTGCTGGGATTACAGGTGTGAGCCACCACGCCCGGCTACTGATTTTTTTTTTTAAAGGGGGAATAATTTTGTGTGATCAGTGGTTTTTAACTATTGGACCATGTATTTTAAGAATCTAATGTAACTTGTAGGTCCATTCTGTTAGCAGATGTATGTTTAAGCCAGATTCTTACGTACCTGTGCAAGGAGAACTTGGAATTTAACAAATTTGTAGCACATTTTTTTGGTGGCGGTACTGAGTATTGAACTGAGTAGTGAGTATTGTGCATGCTAGGCACATGCTCTACCACTGAATTACATCTACCATTGCAGTTTTATGATTAATCTAATAGTGTGTGAGCTCAGATCCACTCTTTAGCTATTAATGAAAATGTGTTTTGTTGTTGTTTTAAAACAGTGTCTTACTATGTTGTACAAGCTATCCTTGAGTTCCAAGGCTCAGGTGATCCTTCTGCCTCAGTCCTCAAAGCAGCTGGAAGTACAGGCCTTTGCATCAATGGAACTGTAAAATGCAGGTGGAAAAGATATTTTTTTGTGACCTCAGTTGGCCATATATCTCTCTTACAAAAGGAACATTAGTATTAGCAAGTGTTTTCCTCAGTTGTATGCTTTTTAAAAAGCAAAATGAATATATTACTAAACAGGCTCTAGAAGGTTGATTTTGAGAACATTCTTGAAAGCTTTTAGATACTTAGGAAATTACAGAACTGTATGTTTCCTTAATAAAATATTTGGGACCAGGGATGTAACTCAATGGCAATGTGCCTGCCTGGCAAGCGTGAGGTCCTAACTTTGATACACGGTACCACAAAAAGCAAAACAAAACAAAATCCCCAAAACAACTCACTTAATAAAATATGTTTCCTTTGTTAGTATGTCATCAAAAAACTGAACCTCCGAAACACATCCAGCCGAGAGCGGCAAGCTGCTGAACAGGAAGCTCAGCTCCTGTCTCAGTTGAAGCACCCCAATATAGTCACTTACAAGGAGTCGTGGGAAGGAGGAGATGGCCTGCTATATATTGTCATGGGCTTCTGTGAAGGAGGGGATCTGTACCGGAAGCTCAAGGAACAGAAGGGGCAGCTTCTGCCTGAGCGTCAGGTGGTGGAGTGGTTCGTACAGATCGCCATGGCTCTGCAGGTACATGCAGTTTACATTCTACTTGCTACGAGGCAGGAAGATGGCAGGTGCATTTTAAGAATTCTTTTTCCTAAATGCTTATTCTCCTTTAAGCTGCACAAGGTGGTCCACATAGGAATCCTAGCATTTGAGAAGCCAAGGTGGAAAAATTGCAGTTTGAGGCCATCCTGGACTATCTAGAGTTCAAGGCAGCCTTAGCTACATGTAAGACACCGTCTCAGAAAAACCAAAAAGAAAAATATGTGGTTTTTGGAAGATTCATTTATGAAGCTGAGTTCTTCTTGCTGTAGCATTTGGATGCTTCTGAGAAGTATCTGTATTAGACACAAATTTCATGTCTAATTATAAGAAAAGCAAACTTTGAAGTTCCTTTAATATTTATAGCAAAGTCAATTTTAAGGTCCCTGAGTTGACAAAAAGAAAAGACCGTTATCATCTGGTCAGCTGCATCATACTGAAACGTTTCTCAATGTTGAGGAATTGGGATTTTATTTGTTAAGGCAGAGTGGGTGGAAATGCAAAACCAGTGTGTATTTTGATGGACACATACAACAGTGAGACTGTACTAACTGCAGACCAGCAATTGGGTGGACTTGTCTAGAATTGGTGGCCTTGTTGTATAAATTCTGAGATACTTTAAATAAAAATGGTTAGCCAGATGCAGTGGCACACACCTGTAATCACAGCACTTGGGAGGCTGAGGCAGGAGGATGACTGCAAGTTTGAGGCCAGCTGGAACTACCTAGTGAGACTGTGTCTCGAAAAAAAAAAAGATCTTACGAGCAAGGTTTGGTAACAAACTTCCAGAGCTTGGGCTGAGGCAGTTGGATCACTATTAAGTTTGAGGTTAGCCTAGATGATATGTTGAGACTGTCTCAAAAACCAAAACATAAATAAATAAGTAAAATAATCTTGTTATACTATATTTGATAATGTTATTAAGCTCAAGTTTTTGTGGGGAAAGGGCTGTTCATCTGATGTTCAAGTTGGCCTACCTTCAATGAGAGTTTGTAAGCATGTTTTTAAACTAGAATCAAGTCATATTAAAATGATACAAATGCTAAGTCACTAGGAAACAATTTTGGAAGATACTGGGATAATTAATATATAGAGTTTCATTTTCTTGCTTTGAAAGTCATGTTAGACCTTTTACTTTTGTTTTGTTTCATTTTTGTTTTTGAGATGGAGTCTTGCTGTGCAGTTCATCTGGCTGAAAACTCACATCAGTCTGGCCTTGATGTCACTGTAATCCTCCCACCTCAGCCTCCAAATTGTGGATTTATAGGTTTCTGCCTCTGTGGCTAGGATAGACTGTTTACTTTAGAGTCTAAACCAATAATGTTTTAGTACTAGGTAACTAAAGCTCTTTGGCTCATGCAATCACTGATGCTATTAAGAAGTGGGGAATAAATACATCAGTGTATATATGATAAAATTTTGTTCCTCCTCAGTATTTGCACGAAAAACATATCCTTCATCGAGATCTGAAAACTCAAAATGTCTTCCTAACAAGAACAAATATCATCAAAGTGGGGGACCTAGGAATTGCCCGAGTGTTGGAGAACCACTGTGACATGGCAAGCACCCTCATTGGCACCCCCTATTACATGAGCCCCGAACTGTTCTCAAACAAACCCTACAACTATAAGGTAGGGTTGGGTTGTGTGTGGTGATTTACTGTGTCTTTGGGAGAGTGTTCAGAATTTCAGAACCTTTCAGAACAGTTCAGTCACAATTATCTATGGCTTAAGTAAGGGAAGATAGGTTAGGGTTTTTTGTTATTAAAGGGAGAAAATGTAAATGTGATACTTAAACATTTCACAATTTACTATTTTTCTTTTCTAGTCTGATGTTTGGGCTTTGGGATGCTGTGTCTATGAAATGGCTACTCTGAAACATGCCTTCAATGCAAAAGACATGAACTCTTTAGTTTATCGGATTATTGAAGGAAAGGTAAAAATTATCTGGAATTAACCGAGTAAGATTTATATAATGCATCTTTGCAAATAGCTACTGGCAAAATCATTGATTATTTACATTAGTTGATGAATAATCATTAATATTGGGTGAATAGTTAAGAGTGGTGGGTTGCATGCTGACCTTGGTGGTGCATGCCTGTAATCCTAGCACTTGGGAGGCTGAGGCAGGCGGATTCTCATGGGCCACCTAGTACGTTTAAGGTCAGGCTGAGGTACATAACTAGAACCCGTCTCAAAAACAACAAACAAACAAACAAAACCAATAAAAAGAGAGTGAGGGATTGCTTCTGTTAGAATGTTGAGTTGTAAGGAGATGAAATTCATGCTTTCTTAATTTGTAAAGATGGCTTAATTGCTCAAAAGAATCAGCTTTTTGAAAACCTATTCCTGTAGCCACCAGAGATACAAGCACTCTGAGGTGGTATTAGTGTCTTTTCCTGAGCAGCTGATGCATGAATGATATATGTCTTAACTTTTTCATTTGATGACTATCACAATCTCTAGGAAGTGATAAAGAACTATAAGGCGGGTGCAGTGGCTCACACCTGTAACCCCAGCACTCTGGGAGGTTGAACCAGAAGAACTGCAAGTTTGAGCCCAGCCTTACAAATCAATGAAATCCTATCTCAAAAACTAAAAAAGGGTTAGGGTTGTCATTTGGAGTGAAGGCTCTGGGTTCAATCCGGGCGGGGGTACAGAAACTACCAGCATTGTATGTGGTTACCAGATCGAACTCAGGGCCTTTGCACTTGCAAGGCAGGCGCCGGAACCACTGAGCTAATCCTCCGGCCCCGCAGTGATAATTTTTTAAAAAGACACTGAAATGGGATTAGGCTGTTCATAGTGGTATATAATTTCCTTTTTTTTTTTTTTTTTGCTTTATGGAAACAGGGTCTCGCTTTGTAGTTCAGGCTGGCCCTGAGCTTGCTATGGTGCCCAGGCAAGCCGCCGCGAACTCAGCAATCCTCCTGTCTCTACCTCCCAAGTGCTGGGATTACCGGCGTGAGCCACCACTTCCGACAGTGTTGATTGTTGGTGGGCATGTCTTCACACCCAGCATTATATGTGGTTTCCGGGGATCGAACTCAGGTCCTTGCACTTGTGAGGCAGGCGCCGGAACCACTGAGCTAACCCTCCGGCCCACTTTTTTTTTTTTTTTTTTTTTTTTTTTTTTTTTTTTTTG
>PVIC010000711.1:19681-110667 GCA_004025085.1 Thryonomys swinderianus | reverse complement strand
GGAGAGGGAGAGGGAGAGGGAGAGGGAAAGGAAGAGGAGAGGAGGAGGGGAGAAGAGGGGAGGGAGAAAACAATAGGATTAACTGTATTAAAACATCCCATTATTTGATATAAAGATCAATTTGATTGACATACAATAATTAGCACTTTCTCACTTCAACTGATCTAACAATTCCATTACAAAGTGCACCTGATGCTCACTTTTTTCAGCTACTGTCCTTAGTTCTCTTTGGATGCAATTGCTTGAAAATGTATAACATGTGTAGGTCATGATTTAAACAGCACAGGACATCTTGAATTGACTAGTATTGAATATACTGATTTTTTTCTTCACTGTTAATAACTTTGAGGCATTTTGCAAATCTTTAGGGTTTACTGAACACCATTTTCTTAAAGGTCTGAAAAAGAAGCCCAAACCCTTGACTCTCCTCAGGTCTTATTAGACCAGCCTTTCAATTTATTTTTAACATTATATCAATTATTTTTATTTTCCTTTTCAAAGATAATGAAAACAGCTATGACCCTCAAACATGTTGTAATTCTTGTGACTACCATCTGGACTTAACTCTTGGTGTGTGTCTGTGCGAGATTACACAGTAAGGACTGGCAAGAGAGGCGGCCTCCAAACAGAACTCACCAACAGCTCGGGACTACTGCAAAAAGCAAGACCGAATCTGCTGACACAGATCTAAGGAAATCAATATTGGGTACAACTGTCCAAGACAAGATTTATCAAGCAGTTTCTTTCCAAGTGTTCTATAAGACAACATTTTTTGTAGAAGCATTGACTACCCTAAAGAAGTGTTACTAGGAGAAACTCTTGGAAATCTAGGGTGGTTAAGAAACAGTTGCTCTGATGCTTTCATGCCTTGTGATATAAAAGAGTGGGTATACTGTTCATTCCATGTGGTACTTGCTTATCCGGTCTGGGCTCCAGTGCCATTCCCATGGTCAAGGAAAGAAGGACCCTTGCATGAAGAGGTCAGCAGAGGTAGAAAAATGTAAGAAGCTTAGATATTTGTTAATGAAAAGCACCTTGTAGGGATTGTTTAAGAATGATGTATGTAGAAATTGAGAATAGCAGCATGAAAGGAGATTTGCTAGAAATCATCCCCCCCCCAAAAGGCAAGATTAAATCTAATGTCTTACAGAGTCACTGTGCAAAGAGGACAGAGAGTGGCTAATGGCATGGGGTATGGAGTCAGTGTCTGATTTGGGTCCTGCATTTATCATTAAATGACTGCCTGACCTTGAGCAAGTTCCTTAACCTCTTTGTTCATCATTTGTAAAATGGTGAAAATCACTTCTACGGCTGTTCCAACTACTTGTATTCTAGGCTTTAGGTAAAAGTAAAAGGCTTGGGCTGAAGATTTAGCTCAATGGTTCCAACACCTGCCTAGCAAGGGCAAGGTTCCTGGTTTGATCCCCAGTAACCACATACAACAATACCAGGCACGGTGGCTCACACCTGTAATCCCAACACTCAGGAGGCAGAGGCAAGAGGACTGCTGAGTTCCAGGCTTGCCTGGGCTATATAGTGAGCTCAGGGCCAGCCTGAACTATAAAGTGAGACCCCATCTAAAAAAAAAAAAGACGTTATCAATCGCTATATATATTTCATAGGCAATACACTTGCACAACCTGGCACTTGATCCCAGAGCTTACATACTTCCTTACATTGGCTCCATTTAATAAGCACAGATTAATTACTCTGGTACCAAAAAATCTCAAGGATGTGGAGGCTGGGATTAACCATTGACACAATTCCTTTTCAATGAAATCTTTCAAGTCATAGTGAGAGAATCTACCCAACCCCTTCAACTTCCATAACCTTTTCCTATTGTCATGCCTCTTTGTTCTCCTGATCCTAAAAGATATTATTCTTCTGTTTTACCATCTGGCCACCTTCTCCAGCATTTAGTCGACTCCCAAGTGCTAGCAATGACCTCTGGAGTTTGCCTCCTAATCTTGAGCAACAGCCAGATATGTTTACTCCAAAATCACCTTTCTTGATCCTTGGTTCCAACATATACAAATATACAACCTGATTATCTTCGGCCAGACTTAAATCAAGCCCCAACTTTCTCCTCGACAAGATGCCTGTTTTTCCTTTTTGACATCATCATCATCTTCCTCAAGAGTCCACCCCTTTCACGTTCACCTGTAAAACCTCTCTCAACAGTCCCACCCTAACTGTCAGCACCTGGGCAAGGCCTGCGCGGCTACTGCATGTGGGAATTTTCTCTTACGAATATTTATTGATTGCTTTGTTCACTGACTGCCTTGTTCTGGGCTCCAGTGCACTAGGCTCTCCTGGGGACACCGCCTCCTAACTCAGCTCACAATCATCGGCCAATACTTGTTTTAATACTATGACTGCTTGGTTAGTTCTTTGAGGGCAGGAATATTCTTCAAATTTAGTAGTGCTGGCCAAGTTTTATTCACCTCCCATTACAGCTGAATTAAATAATATTCTCATACACATAATCGCATGAGTGTAAGGTAAAAAATATAGTCTGAATTATGTCACATACTCTTGACCAACTATTTTTGATAAATTGTAAGATAAATATGTTCTTTGAAAAATAATAAAAGAAAATCCAGTGGGAAAACTATCTGTAGTTATTAAAATAAAAATTTACAAAGATATATTGTAAGAGTCAAAGAAAAAGCTACTTTAAAGGGACATGCATTTTACACATCCCCAAAATGCAGTTGTGGGCTTATATGCTACTGAGAAGGTAAGAAACACAACTAGTTAAAACATAATCTTAAGGAATGGTACTGTGTACATAGAAACCGGGTCAGGTCAAATGAGATTTCTAAAAGAGAGATAGACAAAGTGAATTATTCCTAAGTCTTCCTTCTACATCTACTCTGTCACCATTTCCTGCTTTGTTTTTCCTCCATATCACTGAACACCATCTCCTATACTATCTATTTAATAATTTATTTGTTTATTGTCTGCTTCCTCCTCCCAACAGGTTTATTTATTTTTAATGAGGGTAAAGAATGTTCTTGGTCCGTCTTATTCTTTACCTGGACTAGCACCTAGTACATAGCCAAAGTTCACTACAGTGTCACCCAATAAAAAATTGTATGTGGGTTTCCTTTCTAGTGTATCTCCTTTATGGGCAATACTGTTTCTAAAGTCTTTGTACATAAATGAAGCCAACAAATTACTTTTCTTAAGAGAGCAAAATGCTGCTGCTTTAAAAGGAAATCTTTTGGAATACGGTTTCTCAAATGGCACCTATTTTTAGAGGGAGGAGGCAAAGGGACATGCCAGGAACACACCTCAGGTTTATTCTCAGTCCTCCTGACAAGATGATTCTTAAGGACTCTTGCTTTCCACACATAAAGATACACACAAGCTAGTTTTTCATTCAGCTGAGGTAACAAGAGTAACAACAACAAAAAAAGCCAAAGTTGCAAGTGTTTAAATGGAAAGAATTCTCCCTGGTTTTGGTTCTATGAATGAAGTAGCAAATCCTGAGATTAGGTTCTAGTCTAACATGCACAATTACAGCCTGTCAGGGATATAACATAACTCAGAAGTGACAAAGATATCTGCTTTTAAGGTTTCTGTATATAGTGCCACACAGCTAAAACAGTGAGTAATTCCATCTTCAACAGAGCTTTGTACCACAGCCTCTGAACCGATCTTCTTGCTAGTTTGGTCGCTATTGTGTGACATGCATTTTATGTTACAGGAATTAAGCTTTTCATTGTAAGAACACATGCATTCAACACAGCAATCCAGTTTTTGCAATTCTAACACACTCTACTCATTTAAGTAAAATTGTACTGCTAATATGTTATAGTTTTATAGATATGTAAAAATCTAAAAAATTAAAAGAGTAAGTCTTGATATAGTTATTATTTCTAATATAGTGAAATGCACAATCTCCATCACTCCTACAAACAACATATATTATGGATCATTAAAACACAAGCATTAGGTGACAGATAATACCACCCTTTACTCAAATATTACCAATGGCAATGATGGTACAAAATATGAAAGAGGAAAATTAAGTGGGAAATAGGTGCGAAAGTTGCACCTATTTTCCTATAAATGACTCATTTATTCTTCTTTCAGCAGAAGAGTACTTTGTTCTGTATAAGTACCACATTTTCTTCATCCATTCATCTGATGATTCCAAGATTTAGCTCTTATGAGCTGTGGTGCTATAAAATGAGTATGCACATGTCACTATAATATGATGTTTTTAACTGTTTTGGGAAGGTGCCTAGATGGGAAATAACAGGGTGAAATGTAATTTCTTTTTCAGTTTCTGAGGAATGTCCACATTGATTTCCATGGTATTTGTATTAGTTTACATTACCACCAAAAATGTAAAAATGAATGAACCTTGAGAACCTTGAGACTTTGAACCTTGTGTCTGAAATAAATCAGACACAGAAGCTTAATTATTGGTTTTTCTTATGAGAAATCTAAAATATAAATAAAGAGCAAAATAAAAGATAAATAACAGAAAGCAAGGGAATAGTTTTTCTTTTTTCTTTTAAACCAAAGGGATGGAGACTGAAAGTGGAGGGAGGAGGCGGGTGGAGCAGGTACATGGATTAAAAAAAAAAGAATTAGGATATTTTATCTACATGAACCAATTCTCCATGAGGAGTGAAGTCATTATGTACTGGAAACATACACCAATGAAAATAAAAATAAAGGAAGGTAATGTTGAAAAAATGTTCTATCGGAGACAGGGTAAGAGGACACAGCTAGAACCCTCGTGGCAAAAGCCAGTTCGCCATGAGTCCCACAGCAAAAGGATTAACAACCGACCAACAACAAAATTGGAACCTTGAAGGAAAGGCTGAGCCTGGGCTCAGCTCTTGCTGCTCTGAGCAGCAGCAGCAAAAGGCCAGATACCGCACAAATAGAAAGGGCACCAATGCCCTGACCTTGAGGAACCTTTATTTTGTACAAAAACCTTCACACCCATAATCCTAGCATGCATAAAACAGGGTGGTCACAAGCCTTCTTACCCCAAATTTTAGCATGCAAAAAACAGGATGGTCCAAAACCTTGGCACCCAAATTCCTAATATGCATAAAACAGGGCAGTTATCCAAAATAATCCTGGTAGTCGAAGATCCCATAGGGCAGGGCAGACATCCTTAAATCTGAGTAAGTTTTAAAACCAATAATCCTTGTGCAGTAATCCTTGTAGTTTAAAATCCTGCAGGGCAGGGCAGATGTTGGCAGTAATCCCAGTAGTCCATTCTGCAGGGGAGGGCAGGCATCCTTAAATCCAAGTAAATTGTAAATCCCGGTAAGTCATCCACAGCTCCGACAATGTCCAAGGAGACAGGAATCTTAGGTTACATTTCCGGTGAAGTTACAAACTCCTTGCTTTACCTTCAATTAAAGTTACTGAATACATCATTTAGATTGCCGGCCACCACAATGGGATCAAATGGAAAGGTGTGAAAACAATCACTGTTCTGGAAAAGTACACTAGTAGTGGTGGCGAGGATTTTAACATCACACTCATAATCCAGAACCAGGCTATAAAAATGTCACTTAATCACATGAATTGCTTATACCTACACAACATCAGACATTCCTCTACCCCAAACTTCTTTAAAGAGTAACATCTTGATTTTTCTTGTGGACTCAGTCCCAGTCCACAGGATGTGATGGTGCTGGCACCCTCCACGGCTAACCTATCAAGGCTAACTATGTACAACAGCCAACCCTTTAGCCACTGGAATTAGACTGGAAATAGCCGTATAAGACAGGTTGGTGAGGTGCAAATTTCTTTTGGAAATTTCACTGGGAACAGTAGTTCAGGAGCCTGAAATTGTCACCTTATCATCATTCTGGAAGAAGTGAACTTTGAATCATACCAAGATTGAGGAAAATATAGTCACAACACAGTGACAGATTCTTGGAGATGCTGTTGCAACATCACCATGTGTACATTCCTCAAGCCATAATACAAAAGACAGTATAGCAATACGTATGGTGCATATGGTCTGTCTTTTGTTAATCCGATTTGAATTAGTTATCACCTGGGATCAAAAGTCTTCACTAATGCGGTGTCAAGCTTCAGATTCTTGATTTGTAAAATAAGGAGATTCTGTGTGTAAAGCCTGTAGAGCTCTGTCATTATGCTTTAATATGAGTTCACTAATTCTAGAGTAGGAGTGATGATCAAATAATATATAGGAAAGTAATTTGCTAATTTAAGGTATTGTACAAATCATATGAGGGTTTATTTAAAGATGTTCAAATCATAAATTTGTATGTCCCAAGTTAAGAGGTTCCATTTGAATCAATCACAATCATACAACAGCACAGATCCAGAAAATGAAGAAGGAAAAACTTGGATTTAAGGATGTCTTGTTTCTATGCTTCTTGCACAGGGAATTCATAGTTATCCAATCTTTCAGATTTCTACTTAACAACATTTTCTCTCTAAGGTCATTACAACAACCTACAAGGTCCCTTTTCTCACTTAAAAAATGGTGCCTGTTGTATTTTACTTTTATTTTATTTCTATACATATAACATGGAGGGACTCGGGAAAAAATTCTGAAAAAAAGTAAGATAATTCTTTTCTTTTTCTTCACAGAAGGAAGTGGCCTCTAATAATGTCTAAGACATATAATGGGCTGTCTTAGGATAAAGGAGTGCAGAAAAGAGAAGTCAGGGTAGAGGGACATCTAAACCAGGTCTGTTGTCTTCTAAACATCTGATTGTGTGAGCCCCAGAGAGCGTAAGGTTGCCTTTCTGTTCTGGCTGTGCTGTGAGGCAAGCAGCTACTAGAGGGCAGAAGAAGGTGAGAAATGTGAGTACAGGGCTCAGCCCAGAGGGCTAGGAACTGAGCACGTGACCAGAATGAGGCTGGAAGCTTGGAGAAGATCTCAGTCCAACATTGTGTCATGAAATTGGGAGTTGTTACATTGCAAGGGAGCCTTGAAAGATCCTGTATTGCATAGAACAATGTTTATGTGAACAGCAAGGCAAGGGCTTGGTGAAGTATCCAGCAACAAGGTCAGAGGAAAACAGTTGCCAAAACCAGAGGTGTAGGCAAGAGCCATAGAGCAGCCACAGTCATGCAAAGGCAGCGGGGGATAGGGGAACTTCAGTTCTATAAAACATTCGTGGAGTCCACAAGGTTAACTGGTCACAGTGACTGTTGTCATCTTTTGCATCATCATCGTTCTCATCAACAAACCAGCACCTGGATAAAACACTCTGCACTCTGGGCATGGTCTAAGAATTTATATATGGTCCCACATTTACCCTCACCAAAAGCCCATGCAGGGGGACTGTCAGCTTACCTCCAGCTTCACTGAGGGATAATCGATAAATGCAAATTGCACATATTAAGAAATTACAACCTGATCATTTGATGCAGAGTGTAAGTGGGGAAGACACAGAAGATCTACTCGCAGCAATTTTCATGCAGAGCTTCTGGGCACACAGGTAGTCTTTTCAGACTGGAGGTTTCAGCGTCCAGGAATTGGAAAACGTAGGTTCTTAGTAAAGTGTTTTCTTGAGTGAAAGAATGAATATAATTGTCTTTGCAATCCAGTGAGTATTTTACACTCACAGCACAACGCTGAAAAGCTCTATGTTGTTGTCTTTTTTTCTTTTTGTTTCTGTAATTCTGAGGACTAAACCCAGGGCCTTTGCACAAAGCTACACCCAAGCTTTTTTTTTTTTTTTTTTCCTAGTTTGAGACAGGGTCTTGCTCAGTTGGCCATATTGGGCTTGAACTTGTAATTCTGCCTCAGCCTCACAGCGAGCTGGAATTACAAGCATGGACTACCACGCTAGCTAGAGGAGCTGTACTTGATGCGCTCGCTAACCACACACAGTCACCTTGCTTCACAGCACAGACCCAGTGAAATGACTTCTACTGAGGTGCAGCATTTTGTCGCGGACAAATGTTGCTCTTTATTTTCCCATCCAGGTGAATGACACATTGTTTACTCAGTTCTCCTCAGCCCACACACTGCAGAATTGTTCTGGATGCTTCCTTCATTCCTTACTGTTCAACCCTTCCACATCCCAAAAGCTACTGCCTTTCTTTTACAACTGCGTCACATCTCGACCTAACGTTCATGTGTAATCTTCTCTATTCTCATTTCATAAACCTGAGTCCCATTTTCTGACTTCTGCTTTTTAAAAAAAGGAGTATTATCCTTATTTGAAACATTTTTAGAATCTGTAGTGCTGTCCTCAAGAATTTTCATGAGAGGCCCCAGCCTGCTCTTGTCTTTCCACAGTGCTCACCAAGTTCCAGCCATAGAGAATGTTAAAGGGCCCTTGGAAGTCCCCACCTTGTCTGAAATCCACACCAGTGCATCCTCTGGCCCTGGCCTGGAACGCTGAGGACTTCCTTACTAGGTTATTGTTAATCTCTTCCAATGGGCTGTGAGCTCCCTAAGGAAGATGTGGGTCTGATTCATTTTTACCCAGGTAGCACTGGACGTGAAATGAATGAATGGATGGGTCAACAGTAAAATGTAAAAGCTCTTAGTTTACTGAGCTGTTGGCAATGACACCATTTTCTAGCTACACAGATGCAGCTAAGTTACTTAATCTCTGTAACCTTCTGATTTCTCACTGTAAAATTAGAATGATCAGACTGATGCTGCCAACTTCACAGGCTTATAATACTGTTATATAAATAATTTTATATACATTAATATGCAATGCATATAGGCAGAAATTTCACACTTTTATAACAAAAATTTTAAATTATATATACATCTATGTAGCTGTCTACCTTTTCTCCCTCTCCCAAAGAAAGAACTTTTATTTTTTTAAAAAATCACCACTAATTACAAGAAACATTAGTAAGCTGGAAAATTTATTGGTTACAGATCACTTTCTAAAGGTCAAGAGATTTTCCAGTATAATTTGCATATATAATCTTTGCAATATGTTACTAAGTTTTTTTTACTTATTTATTGGTACATTATATATACACATCACAATTATGTTCAAACTGAGAACTTATACCAGTATAATGACCTAATTCTCATTTTTCCCCTTTCCCTACCCACCCTACCACCCTCTGCCCCTACACGCACAAGCTTTGTTTCCTTTTTTTTACCATCAATTTTTGATGTTCTGTGTGTGTGTGTGTGTGCGTGTGTTTGTGTGTGTGTGTGTGTGGTACTGGGGATTGAACTCAGGCCCTTTTGCTTCCAAGGTAGGCATGGTAACACTTGAGCTAAATCCCCGGCCCTTTTACCATCAATTTTTTTTTCTCCCTCATACTTACCCCTAAACCCCATTTCCCTTTGACTATTTACTATTTCACAATATCTATCATACACTCTAGAACTCGTTTACAACTTCTGTTTCTCATACCAGAATTTTCAGATACAAGATACATTCTGTGAAAAATACCTTTTGAAATAGGAGATACAAGATAGCTTTAATACATCCCCAAATTAGAAATTTTAGGGTATAGCCTCACAAAATCATTCAATTATTCATAGACACATTACACCTTTGAGAGACATACTCTAAAGACTGTTAGAAATACAAGTATCAAAAAAGACATGATTATTATTTGTCTTAAAGAGCTTATACTCTAGCTGAAAGAAGACCCAAATAAATGAATCATGGAATATTTCCCAGCAATAGCTGTGCTATACCTATTGAAAATGAAGATAATATGATTGGACTCTCAGGATTTTTAGGCAGACTTCTGGAAAAGAGCAAAATTTATTGTGGAAGATATAATGAAATTTGGGTTCTTGATAGAAAAATATATATTAGTAGATTGTGTAATAAATGTAATACATCAACTCAGTTTCACATGTTTAACTTATCTGATTTCACAGGGGTCTCTCTATTTGTACATATGGAATAGAAGACATTCCACAGAAGTTTTTAGTTCACTTAATGCTCAAAAAGTGAGCATTTACTATATTAAACGTGATTCTGTAGTTTGTGATTCTTACTGTCTAGATTTTAAACAGCTGTTCTACTTGCTCAATCCATGAAACGTAAATATGGGTCGTTTCACCTTATGAGGCTTTTGTCTTACCTAATTTAAAGCTAACCTCTACATACTCAACTCCAGTACCACTGTTATTCAATTTGCAGATCTTCTAAACCAATTTCACTCTGCAATTTCTCGTGGTAAAGTTCTTCATTAAGCAATATTCCTTTGGTCATCTCTCTATAATCCTGACTGAGGACAAGAACACAAATTAATAAACACATAGATCCTGTGACTTATGCTTAGGTGTAGTAAGAAAAGTACCAAAAGAACATACCAGATTTTTCTTCCACAAGGAAAAAAAAATTAACTAAAAATAAGATGGAGAAAAGTTTACTTTCAATTTTTTTAAATTGAATTCTTTATTGGTACAATTTACATACATCTCACAATCACATGTAACATTAGGGAATTTGTACCAATATATGACACAAGTCAATTATCATTTTACCCATATCCCCACCCACCCACACCTCCCCACCCCCTATATACATGCTCTTTTATTTTCTTTCAGAATCATATTTATTCCTTCCCCTCATTACATCCCAACACCAAATTTCCCTTGGAAATTTCCCATTCTACAAAAACCATCATACTTTCTAGAGCTCATTTGCATCTACAGGTGCTCATATCAATGGAAGATCCGGTATTTGCCTATCTGTGATCTATTGATTTCACTCATTAGCGTGTCCTCCAAGTGTATCCAAAAGTAATTATATTTTTCAAAGGGTAATTACATCAATCAACTTTTGTCTTTCCTGTTGTATGGGATATGTGAGTGGTTTTTCGCGGCTGACTGTATGATTAAAATTGAGATTGTACCATGTTCCCAGCATGACCTTGCCTACTCATTCTTCCAGATGTTTGGTTCTGAGGCCCAGTGGAGAGTAAGGATCATCTTTATAAGCATTTTCATTTTTCAAATTGCCTTTTTAAATTTCTTTGGTAAATATACCTGGCAGAGAAATACAATGTCAAATGAGACCTCTAATCCTAGTTTTTTGAGACAACTCTACAGCGACATATGTACACCCATGTTTATAGCAGTAGTTTGCAATAGCTAATTCTTGGAAATATCCTAAATGCTCATTAACCACAACCTGGATAAAGAGGTGTTTTTGAAAATAAAATTGAATATTACTCAGCCATAAAGAATACATTAAAGATATTTGTAGCTACATGGATGCACCTTGAGGCTATACTCATAATAAACAGGACAAGAATATGTAAATATCATGTTGTTTCTCTACTGTGAGGAACTGAAGGTATAAATGAGGTCCAGAATGTATGATAGGTATTGTGAAATAGGAAGAAAATTTTCGAAGAGAAAAACAGTAACTGGGTGGGGGCAGGGGAAAGCAAAAAAGGGGAAAAAAACTCATGGTAAAAAAGGAAAAACAGAAACAAAGCTTGTGTATATGGGGGTTGGGGAGCTGAAGGGCGGGAGGCGAGTGGTAAAAATGCAAAACAAGATAAAACATGTCAGATGCAGCTTGCCAATGAGGAATGTGATCATAATGTATTACTAAAATGTACCAATAAACTCTATTCAAAAAAGAATTTAAGGAACAAATTGCCATTTTTTTCTGGCTTTGCATTTAACGTTCTATTTTCAGGTATGACATTGGCAATAGTCTCCAGGAAAAGAGACCTACCACAGATTCTCTCTTGGAACTTATCTGGGGAAAGAAATACAGGAGTTTAAGTGATCAAAATGGAGTCACAAAAGGAAGAAATATTGTATAAAACTTTGTGCTGATGAAAACCCACCAATCTCTAAGACCTGTGGTCTGCAGAAAGTATCATAAAACCAGTGAGCTGGTAGCTGTGTGATGCTGTGAAGTACTGCAAAAAATGTAAAAAAAATGTACTGCAAAAAATAATAAAGGTTTCATTTCTATAAGAAACTAGAGACACACTTGATATAATTCACGCTATAAGATGGATTTGGAGGAAATTTACACCCTGTCCCTTTCCTCCCTCTCTGGTTCACTGTTCTATTATCAGCCTCCCAGGAGGGTTTGGATTTCAGCTTTGGCACCAACAGGTAGAACTGGAAATAAGTGCAATCCACAAATCACTGAGTGCTCCCGTGCAGAACCGTACCCTCGTCCCTCAGAAACAGACTGGCATTGCTGCCGCAGATTAAAGCCAATTCTCTGTCATTACAGCTGCACACTTCCGCACTTAGTTCAGAAGTTTCTTTTGTGCAAGTCTGTAGGAAGCTTCGCACATTTGAGGAAGTTCAGATGAAACAGTTATCTGCGTGGAGAATGAAGCTCTCGCTCTCAGTCTTGGCACCATAGCTAGGTGTCATCTTGCTATAATATGACCCTTTCTGCTGTGATGACAGTCAGGGCCAAACTTGTCAGGAGACAAAAGACAAAGCCATCTATCTCCATTATTTGGAAATCTCATCTAGCAAAGGATTTATGATCTGTTCATTGCAGAGGAGATTAAAAAGTAAAACAAAGATTGAATAAAGCTTGTCTGGTAATGCATAAAAATGAGATGGATTCTGCAGATGACCTGGGCTGAATGCATCTGGTCAGGAGCGTCCCGTCCCCGTGTCAGTGTCTGTGTGTGCTGTGTGTGCGGGGCATGTCTGGTGCCATCACTTGCCTCACCTGAGAGCTCTCTGGAGAGTGTGGTGCACTGAACACCACAGGTGGCCTGGGCAGCACCGTCTGCGGAGCGCTGGTGGCCGCAGACTACCTGAGCCACCCTCTGGGAGATGCGTGGGGACACATGGTCAGGTAGCTAGTTACCCACAGGGTTGTTGGAAGGATTATGTATCATTGTAAACTGGACACTCTGGCTCACACCCGGGATCCCAGCGCTTTAGGTGGCCAAGCCAGGAGCATCACAAGTTGGAGTCCAGTTCATGAATCTTGAAGCCTTGTTTCTATATAAAAAAGTAACAATTGGGCTGGGGATGTAGCTTAGTGGGAAGGCCTTGGAGTCAATCCTAGTGCTGGGGTTGCAGCAGGGGACTTATATTTCCAGGGCCTATGTAGAATGGCACGTAATATGCAGTAAATGCCAGGCCCTTAGTAACCTAACCTCAAGGGTTGCTGAGAAGGCTAAAGATGTTCTTTGAACATTTAGAATGAATGTTCTTTGGTTCGTCGTAGGTGCTAGTATTTGCCATCATTATGGCGCATGTTGTTGTACTAGCAATAAAAACTGCTGGTAGTTGTATAGAGTTCCTTAGCAGGGCATGTCTTCCTGTCCCAGGAGTGCCAGGTTTTGAACTTATTCATCACATGCTGACATCTTAACTCGGCCCATGAATTGGTGCTGCAGGGCTGCACATAACCTTAAACCCACTCATGGTGCCTGTGCTGTTTAGAAAGGATCTGAATTAGTTGTGCAGTTCGGAAGCTTTTGCAGTCAGTTTAAATTATGGATTTGTGGCTTCTCTCTTAGAAAGAATCAAAAGCCCGTGCCCCGTGGCCTGCACTCCTGCAGGGTGGCTCTCCGCCAGGGCTGCACAGGCCTGCCTCCTTCAGTGTTGGGACACATGTCCTCCAAGCCCCACCGGAGTTTCTTTACTCACTGTTGCCAGCCTGGCTTTGCAGGCGCTTAGGTTTGCCCCTCCCCTCCTCCACCTCTGTTTTAGCCTCCCTTGTGTCACAGGCCCTGGATTAGAACGCTCATTTTTTGAATCCATCTGAAAACATGAAGACTGTCAGGGGAGCTTTCCCAGCGAAAGGCACACAGACCCGTGTGCTCACAGCATGTTACAATTCCATAGCCCCCGCAAAACCCACTCATGGAAAGCTTCCTGCTTTGAGAGTGAAGGTCCCCTCCTTGCTCTCCCTTCTTTCTGTTATTCCTCACACTGTTGCAAGGGACAGAAATGACTCACACATGTTAAGTTATGCTGAGGCATAAAGTGAAAGGCTATGTTTAGGAAGAATAAATGTCTGAAGTGGCGAGAAGTTTAGTGGTTGATCTGGTTGCAGTCAAATATGGGATCTTAAAAAATAAAAATATCATGTAGGCATGCTTTCTAATGTCACTTCCCAACCTCTTCTCAACTCTGTCACCCGCTCTCCAGATCTCTCAGCACTCTGAGGGCCACGGTTAGCACAGATGGTGCATTGGGTGAGCAGTATGAAAAAGCATCCCTTCCTGAAGACATTCTACTGCCATCTGCTGGGAGAAAAGCGTCACGCTCACTACCCAGCTTCCCTCCTCCTAACTGGGGAACTGCGACCTTAGTCCAGAGTTCTGAGTACTGCGCAGCTGCTGGGCCGACGGCTGCAGGACAGGACTGTGGGCGTTTCTGACACGCACTTAGCACGACGATGTGAGGCTGCTCTCCAGAGGACGCCCACAGGCGTCGGCACAAGCTTTGCTGCTTCGCTTTTTCTTCTACTACTTTAAAAAAATACATGCCATTACATGCTTGTGGTACATAATGATTACATTCACCATGGGATTGTTACATGTACATGTATATGTATGGCTTAATTTTTTTTATGTTCCCTTCCCTTTCATCTCTAGGTTCCATTCCAATTTGAAAAAAGAAAAAAAACCCCACCCATCTCCTGTTGTTTTGTGTTTTGTAAAAACAATCATTTTAGGCTTTTTAGGCTTTTTTTTTTTTTTTTTTTTTTGCTTTTTGGAGACAGGGTCTCGCTTTGTAGTTCAGGCTGGCCCTGAGCTCACTATGGTGCCCAGGCAAGCCGCCGCGAACTCAGCAATCCTCCTGTCCCTGCCTCCTGAGTGCTGGGATTACAGGTGTGAGCCACCACGTCCGGCATTGTGGTATGCGGTGTTGATTGCTGGTGGGCGTGAGTCTCCACGCCCAGCATTGTATGTGGTTTCCGGGGATTGAACTCAGGACCTTGCGCTTGCGAGGCAGGCGCTGGAACCACTGAGCCAACCCTCCGGCCCCATTTTAGGCTACTTTTAGATGTAATGAAAAACGACCAAAAAAAAAGAAAGAACAGAGTTTCTGTATATCCTTTACCTCTTCCTCATGAAGTTTTAGTTCTACAGCCTTGAAAACCAGTCTGAACTATCATTTCTACAAGAACTTAGCATACGAACATAGCACTAGTACTAGGAAGTGTTTGGAATATTCGTGTTACTTTATCATCTGCAGGATCAATTTCCTTAAGTGCATTTAAAAATAATAAAAGGTATCTAGGAATAAGACTTATGTTCAATTTCCAGTAAAGTATTCAGCTGTGCTTGCTTTACCGTAATATGAAGTGGGATTGAATTGGCACCACTGTTACAATTTCTGTGGCCCGATTCCCCCTCCCCCACTAATATCTACTGTACTGTCACTCTACATTTCTATGTATAAAGCTACAAGTGATCATCACACTTTAGATGCTTCTATCTCACAAGGCTAGATAACAGGAACTGATACCTGGGTCACAGTAGTAGGCACCCAGATGACAAGGCACTCTGCAGTGGCTGAGGGAAAACCAGTTCCAGGGTGACGTGTGGCTCAAAAGACTGAAGACCTATTTCACGTCTCATGGAGGGCTGGCACCTCTCTGGAGCAACCAAGTCTTACTGACAGTGGTGGCTGCTTATCTTTTTTTTTTTTTTTTTTTTTTTTTTTTTTGAGACAGGGTCTCTCTTTGTAGTTCAGGCTGCCTCTGAGCTCACTATGTAGCCCAGGCAAGCCTTGAACTCAGCAATCCTCCTGTCTCTGCCTCCCGAGTGCTAGGACTACAGGCGTGAGCCACCATGCCCGGCCTGCTTATCTTTCTTTAATTTCAAAAAAAGAAGGCTCTTTAAAATGAGCAAGAGATGCTTTTATGTTCACCTCCAAATTACTGCGCAGTCAGTCATGAAGACCAGCAGGCTGTCAGAGCAGGCAGATGGGTGAGATTTCCAACAGGGGAAACGAGCATTACAAAAGCCACTGCTTCCTGGAAGGGCTGGGCCCTGCGGGAGGGGTGGGTGCGGGGTGAGTACAGAGGGAGCTGCGCCCTGGTTCCAGGGGAAGACACGTGACTCAGCGCTCTTCACAACAACCGACACTGCAAGAAATCTTAGCTTTTTCTTCAGGCATCTGCTTGTACACATTCTGACCAGGTGGCGCTCCCTTCCCCTCTGCTCTCCGCAACAGGCTGCAGGACAGAGAACACCTGCTCTAGAAATGGACTGGTTAGCCCAGGTTGGCGGACGCAGCGCAGGCTCGGGGCCACACGCGAGGGGGGCACCCTACTGCCCTGTTCGCCGTTGGCTCAGCTCCTGCTCTGGCTCCAGTCCACACCCACCGCTGATGGGATGGATCCAGGAGCATAAGTCTGAAGGACTCAGCCAGGTGCGCGGGAGGCTTTTGTGCCCAACGCCACTGCTGCCTGCTGCCGCTGACCTAAAGCAAACATTTCAAGAGCTGGGCAGGGTTCAAGGAGCACATGTGGGCAGGATGGTCTCCGTGTTCAAGCGGCTTCTTGGCAGGGGGGCTAAGAAGAAGCCAGGATGAATGGGAGCTTCCCTGAAGGGAGGTCTTCTCTGCAGTGTAATTTATACGCGCAGGACCCTTTAAGTGAGTCAGTGGAGTATGTGTTTCAAACCACCAATAAGATGTGTGGAAGCAAAAAGGGGGAGAGGAAATGGCTGCCGGCCACGGGCGAGCACCTGGAGGAGAGTTTCCCGGAGAGGGCAGCGCTACAGCTGCACCGCAAGGATGACTAGGGTTCCGCAGCGCAGAACCTCGCCAAGTGTTCCGGGCAGGAGGAGCCGCGTCCAGCCAGGGCCGGGGGCAGGAAGCTTGGAGGAGTTCAGAGGGTCAAGAGAGAGGAGGTGCTAACCCCTGGGAGAACCCAAGGATGGCACAGCCCTGCCCTGCGAGGAGCAAATGGTAAGCAAATGTCACAACCCGTCGTGATAACTCCTCAACACCTGCCACCTGCGGGGTCCTTAGGGCACTTCACGCCTCCCCGTGGTGGTCCCTGGGGCAAATAAAGGTACAGAAATTCGAGTCAGTCCATTCAGCTCTTTAAGCTCACAGAAAACTAGCCCTGCATGCTGCTTGTCACTTTACAATTCGTTTCTGATGAATTAATTACCTGAAGTAAAACACTAATTTAAACATCATAAGGACAGAGTTATAAAGAAGAAATTCTACAAATTATTTATTCCTGTTGTTTCTGCAGGTTAGAAGCCAAAAAGAACATAGGTAGAAAGGAGTAGAATATACCGAGTGTGAAGAGGAAGTTTTATTATAGAAATCTGAAATCAGGAGGGATCCGAGGCAGCTTGTACCCACTAGAATTTGCAGGCTGAGCGAGTGAGTGAATTAATGCTGTACTTCGGTGGATTAAAAACTACACTTCTTAGCGATGGTGCTGGCTCTGCAAAGCATAGAGTAATTTCTGCACAACTCTAAAGTTTTACACTGCTATGAGGACAAATTTGTTGGTACTGAATGAAGGCAGGAAAAAGCAAATTTACTAATAAGTTCGGGAATAAAATAGCTTGATCTCTGAACAACCATGAGCTAAAGAATTAAAATATAGAGAGAAAACAATAACATCAATTTGCCTTCTCTCCAGACCCACCTCAAACTTTGCCATTGCCTTTTTTTTTTGTTGTTCTCCTGCATCAAGAGAAGCATAAAATGGCCGGGTGTGCTGGCTCACCCCTGTAATCCCAGCACTTGGGAGGCAGAGGCAGGAGGATTGCTGTGAGTTCAAGGGCAGCTGGGGGGGGGGGAGAAGCATAAAGTGGACATGAACTGTCCCTTCCTTCCTTCAGAGGGAGGTGGGAGGGTTCATTGTAATATGTTCAAAGCTTCTGGAGCTCCTTGGAAAACCACAGGCACTAACTTCATTATTTGAAGCTTCTTGTGAAAACATAGTTGTTGCAGTTTTAAACAAACATTTTGATACTCCGAGTACGGTATCTTTGAAGAGAGCAGGGCTGGTCATGTGCCCACCTGGCGCTGAGGACAGCACAGCGCCCCTGGGTGTCAGCCTTGATTACCCTGGACCTCAGTGCAGGGTGTTCAGAAAATCTCACTTTATTTAGGCTGTGCAGTAGGGAGGGCATGTGAAAAATACACCATCTGCCTGACTTCAGTTGAATGGGGTGAAACTGATGTGGTTTTTCTCTCTTTATTGAAAGTCCTGATTTTGAACTAAAATTTCAGGAAAAAAAAGATATAAGGAAGATGAAAGGTGCACTTGAATTTCTGATTCTATTGTGACTACATTTCTCACGTCATCATTGTAGACAAATCTTTCTAATCAGCAAATGCAAATCCAGACTTCCTCAATAAAGAGGAGTGGATAGGAATAAAAGCTTATTGACCCTCTTTTTACTGATCCAGAAGATACATCTAGATTTACATGGATTCTAGAACTAGAAAAATATACTTTGTGCACAAAATTAAATATCAAAAGGAATGGGTTCTATAATAAGTAAAAAAAAGCATAAGAACTTGAAAAAGAAGGAAACAAATTGCTAACTAGGACTTAAGTTACTAGATATGTGGGTTCATGAGATCTGCCTCAAAATTCTTCTCAATCATTGTACTATCAATATATATCTGGACTTGAATATGCAATGAAAAGACTGAAAATATGACCAGGGTAAGCAAAGGAAATTCAAATCAGAATGGCACTGATTTAGAGAGAAAGTTTCACTTATCCATCATAGCACTTATGTATGAATGACTTTAAAGTAATGTTTATTGAAGAGTAAAACCTGCAGTTATGCATTTTCATATTTTCAGTTGCCCATAGGACTAGTTATTAACAGTTAAAAGTTCTACAGTTAACTAAAATTCCCTGGAATTTCACAAGTTCTTCCCAGGATGATTTGTTTTCAACTATCTTCATTTTTGTCAGGCTGGCCACTCACTTGCTAGTTTCCTGGACTAAAAATCTAGATTTAAATATTTTCTCTGCATTTGCATTCATCCCCTAGTGTGGGAGATAGGGGAGGAGGACACAGCCAGAACACTTGTGGCATACTTCAGTTCCCTGTGAGTCCCACAGCACAACCACTAACAACCAACAAACAACAAAACTGGAATCTTGAGAAAAAGGCTGAGCCCAGGCTTGACCTTCGCTTCTTTGGGCAGCAGGAGCAGAAGGCAAAATACCCATGCTCCTGCACATTTATTTGGTACCAAGGCTTCACACCAAAATCCCAGCATGCATAAGGCAGGGCAGATGTCTAGAATAATCCTTGTGCAATTATCCTTGTAGTTGAAGATCCACAAGGCAGGGGAGACATTCACGAGTCCATCTGCAGTTCCTGACAGCCTAGAACCTTGTCATCTATAGAACTCAGGTTAGAAAACCTTCAAATTAATATTGGGCGAAAGCTCACTTGGCTTCTGGGTCTTATTTTTTTCATTTTGTTCAGTGAGGACAATAACATCTTGCCTGTCTACCCCTCGCTTTGTGGATTGCAAATGACCTTCACCGTATTCCTCCAGGGCTTTAACATG
Source organism: Thryonomys swinderianus (assembly GCA_004025085.1). Taxonomy (NCBI): domain Eukaryota; kingdom Metazoa; phylum Chordata; class Mammalia; order Rodentia; family Thryonomyidae; genus Thryonomys; species Thryonomys swinderianus. The sequence continues at coordinate 91,232 of PVIC010000711.1, read as the reverse complement.
AGTCTAACTTGTCTAGTTGTTCAGGAAGTTTAAACCAAAATAGGTGGAAACACTATGTATGTCTTCTACTGTTAACCTGGTTATTTTCCCTTTTTTAGATCACACAAGTTTCCGATATAACACAGCCCAGGTAGAAACCCCAGAAGATCTACTTCTACTGGGTGAGCATGGGAAAAAGTAGATTTTCAAAAGGAGAAAATAGCAACACCTACTGCATAAGAGTGGCAGGTGGTCCTATGAGAAGTTCTTAGCCCCCTGGCAGGATCAGTAAATCGCTATCTACTCTGTCCTCTCCATTTCCCCATAACCCTAATTCAAGCCACACCACACTAGATTACTACATGTGTCCAACATCCAAACATTCAAGTTAGTAAAACCTTCTTATTGGAGTATTGGGTGCTGGATATAGAGATAAAATTGTCTTTAATCTTAAGGAAATAAAATTAGTGACTCAGATAAACACAGAGACATATTTAAAATGTGGTAAAGTAGTCCTAGTAGGCCCACAGTGATTCAATAGCTAATATTTATCTCTTCTCGTCTAAGGTTAGAAATAGTAGAGAGATGTACAATGGGATCAAGAACATGGGAAGCAAATACCATCTTTCTAACTCATAAAGCCGATACTGGAGAAAGTGGCTTAGTGTGAGAGACCAATGGGATACTTCCCATGTCCGGAGTCAGACAGACTTAAGCAGTCTATATCACTAGCATCACCAAACAAGCTCAACTCCCTGAAAGAGTCTTTAGCTTGTACGATGCAGGGAATGAAGAGGCCAAGACGCACTGACTTCCACAGAGAGGAGCGAGGAAGACCCAAGTACAGCAAGCAAACAAGTCAGGCACATGAGTTTTGCTCCTGAGGAGGACAATTCAGGGCCGGAATCAAAGAGCGAGGAGGGGGTCACTTCTCTTTCTCCTAATGCAAAACTCTTGGGAAAAGAGGTTTAGGGAGCAATGGGAGTAAGTGCAAAGGCCAGGCTTTATCAGCAGAGAGGAGGGAAAGAATAACACCTGGAGGACTTCTGAAGGACAGGGAGGGGTTAGAAAAAGGAAAAAAGAGTGAAGGAGAAAGATGTTTCAGGCAGAGCAGAGGTTGCAGGTCAAGGCATGGCTCTGAGGGATGGTGTGACTGGGGACCCCAAGCACTTTGATTTTGCTGGGGACTGAAGTTCAGTCTGGACGGGCAAAACCTTGAGCCAGGATGGTGGCCTGCAAGAATATGGGCTTTGTCGTTGGTGACAGATATCCTTGATAGTTTCTAGTCAGGAATTTGTGTTCCAGACAGATTGCTCTAGAGGTTATAGAGAACAGACTGCAGAGCGAATATCATTTTAGTCAGAATAATATTTTAGTACTTCCAGGAACAGATGTCTGGGCCTGGACCCAGATATTTCCAAGAAGGACCAGGAAGAGAGGACGGGTTTGGCAAATATTTTCAAAGTATGACTGACAAAACATAGGAAATGCTTCAATGTTGATTGAGACTCCTTGCCTCTAAGCTACCATCCTTCCCAGCCATTGTGAATTTCCTATGGCCAACTAAGGTCCTGACCTGTGTGAGGCACAGTGTCATGTGCTTGACCTGCCTGTTCCCCCTCACAGTAACCCCATGGCACAGGTATCAGTAATTCCAGTTTGTCAGAAGAGGAAACTGAGGTTAAGAGAGGTTATATCTAAGGAGATCTAGTGAGTAGGTGATGGAGTTGGAATTCACATCTACGAAGTCTGACTCCAAAACTTGTGGAACTAATGAACATGGACTCTCTCTCCTCCTTTCTAAACACATTCAGACAGTCCTGCTCCTCAGCCATTACTTCCTAATGGCATGCAAGATTCCATGTGGTTGTTTCCAAGATTGGGCTATCACAAACTGAGCTGCTATGAACATGGGTGTACATATGACTTTACAACCCAGATGCCCATCAACTGGAGACTGAATAAGTAATACTCATTTTATGAAAATGGAGTATTACCGTGCCATAAAGGACAACAAGATTCATTCATTTATGTGCAAATGGATACACCTTGAGGACACACTAAGAAGTGAAATAAATAGATCACAGATATGTAAATACCATATCTTTTCTCTGGTATGAGAACCTATAGATATAAATGAGTTCTAGAATGTATGATAGATTTTGTAAATTAGGAAATATTCAAAGGGAATGTGGTGGGGGGACATAATGAGGGGAAAGATTAAATATGATTCAGAAAGAAAAAGAAATAGCATGTATATAAGGGGTGGGAGGTTGTGGGTGGTAGGGATATGGGTATAAATGAGAATTAACTTTGATCATATACTGGTGCAAATTCCCCAATGTTGAGTGTGATTGTGAACTGTTTATAAAATGTACCAATAAAGAAAAAAAATAAAATAAAGGATTTCATGTGGTCTCCTTGATCTCCTTTCCCCACCTCACTTTTCTCCCTTTCCCATAACTGCCTCTTGACCAAAGATGGTCTGATGATTTCTATTCAGTAGCAAATTGAGCTACCTAAGTTCACATCATTACAATATACATTGTATTTTGTCAATAGAAAACGTATCCAAAGACTAATCAGAAATACAGTAAAAAATTCTCCTCATTGGCTTTCTCCAGAGGTAACGGCAGTTATCACTTTATGGAACATTGGCAGAAAGATACATATATTGCTTAAGTGTCTCATAGGAAGGACTTCTCTGGTTTCTGTCTTCATAGTCCTACTTCTCCTCTGGATTCTTCATATTGTCCATAATGAGGTGGCCCAAAATTTTGCACATAATTTTAACCTCACGTTGGTCCATAAATATTAGCCTTGTCTCCTTGAGAAGACTCATGGGCATATAAGGCACACAGTAGGTGTTCAGTACATACCTGCTGATTAGTTAAGCTTCTTTGAATTAACTTTACACTCGCTAACATGGCGTATTTCCTGCATGCCTTTCACAGAGGTCATGCATATCACACAGCTCCTTCTGCAGTGGTTATTGCATTGATAATCTCCTTTAGAGCTCCAAATGTATAAGCAGTTGAAAAAGTAATTTTAATGCAGGTCAATGTTATAGTCGTGCAAACAGTTAAAGACTGAATGCTTAGTACAGTTACATCTCACAGAGCTGGTCATGCAACACCAATTCCAACTCTGTTCTACAAAGTCTGCTCATGAATGACAGGAAGAGGAGGGACTGCAGATTTCCCGTGTCCTCTCCAAATAGGAGTATTCTCTCTGGCACGCCTCTCTATTTGTGCTACCTTTTATGCTCATTTGGGCAAAATTTTAAAGTGTTTTTATTATATTTATGCTATTCCATTAAAAGGCAATCACCAGATACTTTTAATTTGCTCTTCAGGGGATGAATCTCAAGCAGTCTGTCAGGGACAAACCAAATGCTTCTTTTCAAACCAAATGCTTCTTTTCACCATGATGCAATGATATTTTCATTTAATAATGCCACAGAATTACATTTTCTTCGATAATTTGGCATCTCTTATGCTAAATTCATTTACTTTGTTCTTTTGATAGTTTCCAGGCACAGTTTAAATATCTAGAGTTTTGTTTTCAGAGTTGTAATTTTGATGTTTATTTTAATGACAGCAAAAGTTTTATGAAAGAGTTCATGTGTATGGCTAACTCAGTGTATCGTAGGAGCCAAAGAGGATCTCATCTCAGAGAAGGTGCCTATCCAACTACAGAAAACAGTTGTAACAAGGTGGCCATAGAGGTAGTGTGATAAAGGCAACCTCAATTAAAAGTCACCGTAACAAAGTAAAGGTGAGACACAGTGCAATGCACACTAGTAGCTTATTCAAAAGCTAACTGTACAGTGGTGGAAAAGGACATTTCTTTCCTGTACAAGTTAATCAATCATTCTCTTCAACAAGGGGAAAGGAATAAAGGATCAAGGTATCCTGTGCAATAAATGGTAGTAGTTCGAATAAATGGTAGTAGTTCGAATTCAAGGAAGAATGCAATTCACAGCAGCCTTGTGAAAAATGATTTCAGTCAACTTTTCTTAACTTCTGTCAGCTTTAAAGAAATCCCACGAGATGAATGGAGGAAGTGCAAGCGAGCATATTTACAGCATATTCACCATGCTGTGTACTATGCAGGTAGCAGTCTGAGCTCTTACCTTCCTGGAACCTGTAAATAATTACATTGCAGTGTTATACTTTCCAGTGTTGAGCTGGCAACGATGCTTGAAAGAAAGGACAGAACCAATAACATGGGAATGGAAAGGAGAGGAAAAGGGAAGACAGAGACGAACAAGTGAGGTTTCCAGGCACAAGCAAAGATATGGCACTTTCAGAAGCTTAGAGTGTGAATTCAGTTCTGTGGGGGTATAAGCTTGCGTGTGTGTGTGTGTGCGCACAGAACAGAGACTGGAATTGAGGTGACAAAAGTACAGTGGGTTTCTATGAGCTTGCCAAAGAATCTGAGCTTTATTCTCAACTCATGAGTTTTGGAAAGACTGAGGCCAGAGAAGTGGCATGGTAGTTTTAAAGTTTCTGTGCAAAAGACACTCAGTGGCACCAGTACAGAAGAAGGGTGGGAGAAAGTCACAGAAGAGGAGGGAAGGCCTGCTAGGACCTGAGGGTCGATGAGGAGGACCCGGGCGTGGCTGGGCCAGTGTAAGCAGGAAGTGGAGATCCAAAGGGCAAGCACGGCACGTGACACACAGAACAGGTGAGTGAAGGTTGTGAGTGAAGGAGAATAAAGAGTCTAGGGTGGCGCTGTGCTTGGGTGACTGGCGAAGCAGAGCTTTCCCACATAGGATGCAAGGTAAACCAGGGGCTGCTTTAAACAACGTTACTGTTTGCAAGATGAAGAAATGATGGATATGCCACTTACCCTGATTAATGATTACACAGTATATAAATGTTTTGAAAGACCCCACTGTAACCCATGAATATGCACAATTACTATGTCCTAATTAAAATAAAAACTATGTTAAACAGTAAAATCACTGAATATACATAAAACTATGAGTGTCGACTTTAAAGAAAGGCCATGTTTGGGTGATACTATGGATATTGGTTTAAAGTATATATAACTATACCATAATTAAAACCATGTAGGATATAGGTTTATTATTTGATAGGTTCACAGCTTCTCTTTGCGATGATGAAAAGCTAGAAATGAAGAGTGCTGGTAGTGTCACAACGCTACGACTATATTTGGTGGCACTGGATTGTACACTTGAAAATCATTTAAAATGATTTTTAAAAAAAGCATGTGACAAGTGTTTCAAAAGGAACTGTATACACTTGTTAAAGAAATGAATAAGTAGAACCAAAAAGATCCCAATATATGGGAAAATACAGTAGATGGACAAAGGAAATATATATATCAATACCTAACACAGCTGAAATAGGAACACCCATTGCAAGGCTTAATGGTTATAAAAGCTTCCGGGTTGTCTTAAACAGTGGTGAGAGGGGGCAATGGGAAGGTAAGTAGGGTTTTTATGGAGATTTAGGGGTTGGGAGAGCATTCGATGGATCCGGATTGGATTGGCCTGGAGAGCAGGTTAGGGAGCTTACTGATAGGCTGCCGCTCTTTGGTGCACATGGGAGGGGTGGTGGTGGCCATTTTGGATCTGGCACAGTGCAGAAGCACTGGGTAAATGGAGCCATGTTAGATCTGGCACAGTTTAGGGGCCTTTTTGTAGGGTGGTGACTCTAACAACAGTGAAGTTGGCTAAAAGTACCTCCTCCAAAAACTCAATTTAGATGTATCCCTTAAGCATCAGAATAAACTAGTTTGACAAGTAGGCCATGTAAACAAAGAGAACTTCAAATATCCAAAGAAATATTTAGGTGAACATACAATCTTCAGAAGCATGACAATTTTCAAAGCATAAAGGAAGAGAAGAGATTATAAAGGGAAAATCAATAGGTTTTGATATTAAAAATAATGATGAGAAAGTCACCAGGTAATCAGAATTGTAAAGAATGTGACTCAAATCTGAAACACATGACTAATATTCTATAAAGAACACACGAGGATCAATAAAAACATATCACTGTGAAACAGAAATGAACAAAAGATATTTTTAAAAAGATGTGCAGTAAAGAAAACATGCAAATAATCAATGTGTATATGAAAGTCTCTTCAGCATGAAAAATAACTACAAAGCTTTAAATCAGAATAATGAGTTGTAATTTTCATCCATTAAATTGACGTTCTGCAATGTTCCTAACAACCACTTCAAAGAATATATCTGTTTATGTACCAAAGGAAGGTGGTCAATTGAGTAACCATTTTTTCACAGAACTCCCTGAGGTTTTGTACCAAGAGCCTTACAAATGTCTCTATTCCTTTAGGCAGTAACTGCAAGGGAGGGATGTAGCCTAAAGAAATGTTCAGAAATTCAACTGAAATGTTTATATTTTATCTTTCAATGCACTCTACTTAAAAACAAAAGGACTACATCCCTCTGCTTGCAACACTCCTCTGTTATTTCTCTGGATAATTCATTCTTTTGTTCCAGGTCTTAGGCTGTCCCTGAACTCAGCCTCATTGTTATTTATTAAACCCTGCGATTGAGTCTGCAGTAACTTTGCTGAGGTTCCTCATGTTCTTACCTCTTCTTGATGTCTGATCTAGCTAGCAAGCTCTATGAAGGTTTTCTTTTGCATTGCATATCCATCACTTAATGTAGACCCTAATATAAAGTGTTTGCTAAATGAATGCATCAATAGACAAATGAACAACAGCTGAGAAGTTGTATTACAATTCCTTTTTTTAAATTAGTTTTTCCCCAAGATTTACTGTTGATTTTATGGGACATTTTCATTCACAAGAACTGCAATAGCAGTTATTAAAAATAGCATCATTCCATTCACACCTGTTGAAATATTCTTCAGGGAATATTTAAAATGTAGATTTAATCAAATAAACATCCATTTAAAAATTGTTTTAAAATTTTGAGGAATGGAGAAAGAAAGGCAAACTGAACCACATTTCAACTTGCATGCTGGTCCCCCTCGCATAAGATGTTTGTGTTATGTTCACTCTGTGACCTTCCACTTTGACCTACAGGTCCACATGTTTTGAGATACCCCACCTTGCAGCCTTTAAAACTAAGACCTGGTTTCTAAACTATAGTTGTTTCTCTAAGAAGTTGCTAAAATTGGCACTTAAACTTTAAGCTCTAAAGGATCATGTACTACTACTGCTGATTCCACAGCTATTTTGATAGGTTAAACTATGGGGGGTTAAAATCATATAAAGGCAGACTGAGGTATTTCAAAATATTAGGGTATGAGGACTATGAAGACTTTGGTTACATTCAGTTTCTGATATCTAAAGAAAAACTGTAAATACGGGTCAGGGATTTAGCTCAGTGGTTCCGGCGCCTGCCTCGCAAGCGCAAGGTCCTGAGTTCGATCCCAGTAACCACACAGAATGCTGGGCGTGGTGACTCACGCCCACCAGCAATCAATAACACATATCACAGTGCTGGGCGTCGTGGCTCACGCCTGTAATCCCAGTACTCGGGAGGCAGGGACAGGAGGATTGCTGAGTTCGCGGCGGCTTGCCTGGGCACCATAGTGAGCGCAGGGCCAGCCTGAACTACAAAGCGAGACCCTGTCTCAAAAACAAACAAACAAACAAACAAACAAACAAACTGTAAATACACACTTTCTCCTCTGAATAGTAGCAATAGGTCTTATGATTTTGCTCACCGCGCCAATCACTGAAATCAAAGGAAAACACTTCAAAATCCTTACCATGGTATATTTAGATATCCATAGAGTTTCACTTATTATAAGCACTTCATGTAACTTTCTTTTAAAGAGAGGTAAATATTTTTGCAAGTGGGGATATTAATTGAGTGTCCACTTTGTCTTGGAGAGGTTACTGACAATATGTTAGAAGAAATAGGAGGAATAGATATTTGAACAACACCCTCCATTCTAATATTGCTGCTCAAAGTCCAGGCGGGCCCCTTTTCAAAATATCCTGTTCCTGGACTTTGATATTTAAAGTGAAATGGTTTATAAAGTCACCATGATTCCCCAGGAGAAGTGGATTATCTCTGGAGACACAGTACACATTCAATATGCACACAGCAGGAGGCATTTAATGAAGCTGCCCCTAGTGCTTTTTTTTATATCAATACTTGGTGGATAGAATCAAACATAGTTCCTCAAAGAATCACATAGGGCATGTTAATCAACATACTGAAAAAACAGGATGAAAAATTAATCTGTCTAAAATTTTATGTTTAAATTTTAGGGTATATAATAAAAAGTGTCTTCCATGGCTATTAATTCAAAGCAATGCTAAAATTTTACAATGCCATGGTTATGTTTTATTGGTTAATTCTTAACTTCTATTAGGAGAGTTTAACGTGTAATGCTTATGTTTTTTATTTCAGGTGAGGGTAGACCAGTGATAATTCAATATACCACACTGATGATTTAGAAAATCAAACCAACCCCTCAGTGATTCTCTAACTACATATATTTGTCTTCTCCCTCTAAAAACTTAACAGATTAGCTACCACAACTACAAGAACCTGGCAAGAGGAAGATCAGCTGCTGCCTGGGGTGGTCTCAACCAGAGCAAAGATTAGAAGTTCAGATATTCAAGAGCAACTCTTTGCATGAACATACAAAGCACAGATTTTTGACACAGAATCTAAGATGTGACCCTAGACCTTGCTGATAACCAGATTTGCTAATAAAACTCCTCAATGGGCCAGAGATTTAGCCCAGTGGTTCTGATGCCTGCCTAGCAAGTGCACAGTCTTTGGTTTGATCGCCAGTAGATAACCACATACAACAATACTGGGCATGGTAAGTCATACACACCAACAATCAGTACCACATATCACAATGCTAGGTGTGGTGGCTCATGGCTGTAATCCCAGCACTCAGGAGGCAGAGGCAGGAGGATTGCTGAGTTTGAGGCTTGCCTGGGCTACATAGTAAGCTCAGGACCAGCTTGAACTACAAACGAAGACCCTATCTCAAAAAAATAAAATAATAATTACCAGGGTTCCAGATACACAACAAAAGAATGAAATACTGAAAGCAGTTACAGAAAGGAAGAAAATCATTTACAAAGGAAGCCAATTAGGATCACAGCAGACTTTTCAACACAAACACTCAATGCACTGAAAGCCTGGAGGGAAGTGTTTCAAGGACTGCAGGAAAACAATCTCCAACCTAGACTGAGGTGTCCTGCAAAACTATCTTTCAGAATAGACGGGGAAATAAGACACTTCCATGACAAAGAACACCTGAAAAACTTCACAAATATAAAACCTATACTCCAAAACATTCTAAAGAACATCTTGGAAAAAAACACAAAAAATTACATTCACACGAGACCCAACAGAGTGAACAAGAAAATGAATGGAAAAGGGGAAAAGTAAGGAAGAAAAGAGTCAAGAACGGGGAAACATGGGAGCTCTAAATCTGTCCATATCAGTCATAACCATTAATGTCAATGGGCTCAATGGGCCAATTAAAAGACATAGACTAGCAGATTGGATCAAGAAGCAAGATCCTACAATCTGCTGCATACAGGAAACACACCTCATTCAGAAGGAAACCCATAAACTGAAAATAAAGGGATGGAAAACAATTCTCCATACCAAAGGAAACTGAAAAAAAAAGCAGGAATGGCTATTTTATTTGCAGATAAAATAGTTTTCAAATCCAAACTGATTAAGAGAGACAAAGAAGGTCACTATATTCTCGTACAGGGAGCAATCCAGGAGAAAGAAATGACAATCATAAATATTTATGTACCAAACTCTAATGCACCCAACTATAAAAAACAAATATTAGTGGGCATGAAAAGCCAGATAACCACTAACACAATAGTAGTAGGGGACTTCAATACTCCACTGTCACAAACGGACAGATCAACTGGACAAAGCATCAACAAAGAAATACTTGAGCTAAACCAAATTTTTGAACAAATGGATTTAATAGATGCCTACAGAATATTTCACCCTACAAAGCCAGAATATATGTTCTTCTCAGCTGCTTATGGATCATTCTTCAAAATAAATCACATCCTAGTTCATAGAACAGGCTTAAGTAAATGCAAAGGAATTGAAGTTATCCCCTGCATACTATCAGACCACACTGTTTTGAAACTGGAGCTCAATAGCAAAAGAAATTCCAAGATCCTCACAAACACATGGAAATTGAACAACTCTCTGTTGACCAACTGTTGGCCACAGAAATAATGAAAGAAATTAAACAGTTTCTACAATTAAATGATAACAGCAGTACAACATACAGGAATTTATGGGACACAATGAAAGCAGTTCTACAAGGAAAATTCATAGCAGTGAATGCCTACACCCGGAATATAGAGCAAACTCAAATAAATAATCTAATGACAAACCTCAAACTATTAGAAAAAGAGGAGTAAGACAAACCCAAACCTCGTACCAGGGAGGAAATTATAAGGATCAGAGCAGAAATTAATGCAATGGAGACAAAGAGAATAATACAAAGAATTAATGAATCAAAGACTTGGTTCTTTGAAAGGATAAATAAAATCGACAGACCCTTAGCCAACCTTATCAAACAAAGGACGGAAAAGGCTCAAATCCATGCTATTAGGAATGAAATGGGGAAACCACCACAGATCCATTGGAAGTCCAAAGGAAAATAAACATGTATTTTGAAAATTTGTACTCAAAAAAGATGGAAAATCCAGAAGAAATGGATAGATTCTCAGACACATATGAACTTCCAAAGTTGAACAAAGAAGATATAAAAATGTTAAACAACCCGATATCAATCTGGGAAATTGAAAATGTAATAAAAAACTTACCAAAAAAGAAAAGCCCTGGTCCTCATGGCTTCACTGCTGAATTCTACAAAACTCTTAAAGAAGAGTTAATGCCACTACTTCTCAAACTCTTTATTGAAATCAAAAGAGAAGCAGTAATCCCAAAATCATTCCTTGAAATAACCATTACCTTGATTCCAAAGGCAGAGAAAGACCCAACCAAAAAAAGAAAACTACAGGCCAATCTCTCTAATAAACATTGACGCAAAAATCCTCAATAAAATATTAGCAAAGAGAATACAAGAAAATCATACACCCTGATCAAGTTGGATTCATCCCAGGGATTTAAGGCTGGTTTAACATACATAAATCAATAAATGTAATAATACACTATATTAATAGACTCAAGGACAAAAACCATTTGGTCATCTCAACAGATGCAGAAAAAGCATTTGACAAGATCCAACACCCATTCATGATCCAAACCCTACAGAGAATCGGAATAGATGGACTTCATCTCAATCTAATACAAGCTATTTACAAGAAACCAACAGCCATCATACTAGAACTGAAACCTTTTACACTAAGATCAGGAACTAGACAAGCAAGCCTGCTGTCATTACTCTTGTTCAATATAGTGCAGGAAACATTAGCCACAGCAATTAAGCAAGGCAAAGACATAAAAGGAATAAAGATAGGTAAGGAAGAAGTTAACCTGTCATTATTTGCTGATGATATGATTTTCAATATAGAGGATCCTAAAAACTCAACCAAAAGACTGCTAGACTTAATTGCCAAATTCAGTAGTGTAGCTAGATACAAGGTCAATGCTCAAGAATCAACAGCCTTTGTCTACACAAACAATAGACTCACTGAAAGAGAAATTGGGGAGTTGATCCTTTTTGTAATAGCACCTAAAAAAATAAAATATCTAGGAGTCAATCTAACAAAGGAGGTGAAACACCTCTACTCTGAAAGCTACAGGATTCTCAAAAAGGAGATAGAAGAGATATCAGAAAAATGGAAAGACATCCCTTGTTCCTGCATAGGGAGAACCACCATCATCAAAATGGCTCTATTCCCACAAGTACTATACAGATTCAATGCCATTTCAATTGAAATTCCAACACCATTCTTCACAGAGCTAGAAAAAAAATCCAAAAATTCATCTGGAACCACAAGAGACCTACAATAGCAAAAATAATTCTAAGCAACCAGGACATGATAAAGAGTATTAAAATTCCCCACTTAAAACTGTACTATAAAGTGACTGTGATAAAAACTGCATGGTACTGTCAAAGAAACAGACCCGAGGACCAATGGAATAGATTAGAATATCCAGAAACAACTCCAGATACACTAAGCCATCTCATCTTTGACAAAGGAGCCAAACAGCCTCAATGGGGGAAAGACAGCCTCTTTAACAAATGGTCTGGAAAAACTGGGATTTAAAACACCAAAAACTAAAGCTACACCTACCTCTTTCACCGTGTACTAAACTAAAATCACAATGGATTCGAAACTTAAAATTAAAACAGAAACAATAAACATGATGCAAAACAGGTTAGGTAAAACTCTTGGAGACATTGCCTTAGACAGAGACTTTATGAAAAAAACCTCTATAGCATGAGAAGTAGCAGAAAGAATCAACAAATGAGATCTCATTCTACTAAAAAGCTTCTGCACAGCGAAAGAAACCACTGGCACTGTTGCTAAAAGACAATCAACAACATGTGAAAAAAATCTTTACTAGCTGTTTTTCAGACAAAGGGCTACTATTAAGAATATATGAAGAACTTAAACAAATCAGTCCCCCCAAGTTTAAAGACCCAATTTAAAAATGGGCATCTGAAATGAACAGACATTTCTCAGAGGAAGAAGTCAAAACAGCCAAGAAGCATATGAAGAAATGTTCAACATCACTGGCCATTCAAGACATGCAGATGGAAACAACACTGAAATTTCATGTCACTCCACAAAGAATGGCTACTATTGTGAAATCAACCAGCAATAAATGCTGGCAAGGCTGCGGGGAGAAAGGAACCATTCTCCACTGTTGGTGGGATTGTGGAGATCAATGTGGAGATTCCTTAGAAAATGAGGATTAGAGGTCCCATTTGACCCTTTCATTCCCCTGCTAGGAATATACCCAAAGGAATTCAAATACTCATATTGTAAAGTCATATGTACACCCTTGTTCATAGCAGCTCACTTTGTGATAGCCCAATCTTGGAAACAATCCAGATGCCCATCAACTGGAGACTGGATAAAGAAGATTTTGTGTGTGTGTGTGTGTGTGTGTGTGTGGTTTTTTAAATAATAAAATGGAGTATTACTCTGCCATAAAGAATGACAAGTTTCATTCATTTATGTACAAATGGATACATCTTGAGGACATGCTAATAAGTGAAATAAACATCCCAGATATTAAATACCCTATCTTTTCTCTGGTATGAAAACCTGTAGATGTACATAGTTCTAGAATGTATGATAGATTTTGTAAAATAGGATATATTCAAAAGGAATGTGGTGGGGGAACATAATGAGGGCAAAGTATAAATATAATTCAGGAAGAAAAAGAAATAGAATGTATATAAGGGGCAGGAGGTTATGGATGTGTAGGGATATGGGTAAAAATGAGAGTTAACTTCTGTCATATACTGTTACAAATTCCCCAGTGTTGAGTGTGATTGTGAGCTGTATATAAAGTGTACCAATAAAGAATTCAATTTAAAAAATTCCTTTGAAATGATGAATTATATGTTTAAAGTATAATTGGATATGAATATATTTTAGGCCTATAATGTTTTTACTTTCTTAGAATATTGTGGGGCCGGAGGGTTAGCTCAGTGGTTCCGGCGCCTGCCTCGCAAGCGCAAGGTCCTGAGTTCGATCCCCGGAAACCACATACAATGCTGGGCGTAGAGACTCACGCCCACCAGCAATCAACACCGCATACCACAATGCTGGACGTGGTGGCTCATGCCTGTCATCCCAGCACTCGGGAGGCAGAGACAAGAGGATTGCTGAGTTCGCGGCGGCTTGCCTGGGCACCATAGTGAGCTCAGGGCCAGCCTGAACTACAAAGCGAGACCCTGTCTCCAAAAAGCAAAAAAAAAAAAAAAAAAAGAATATTGTGAAAACTTAATTTTATATAGTGCTTCAAAACAAACATGCTTATGTTCATATGTTGATATCCCTTTTATACTTTATATTAAAAGAAAATTAAAACAGTATGCCAGGAAAATGAACACAAGAATATATATGTGTATTTACACAATGGAAACACAAAATTATAGTCTTTCTACAATGAAAATACAGAGTTATGTTTTATATGTATTTCAACTATGTGTATAAACTTAAAATTTATGTGCTTATACATTTTAAAGTTCTGTATTTAAAAATCTGTATTTCCTTTTTCTTTGAATAGCTGTCCTAAACTACTTTCAGATGTAGTTAACTCCCTCTACTGGCTAAAAATGATATTTTTGTGAAAACATTTTTATCCGTATTTTGACACATGAGATAAACATAATTTTAAAAATCTGTGATAAGTTATCTTTACCATGAAGATGAATTCATAACCAAAATTAATTTCATATGAAATTAAAAATAGGATGTCTTTATAAGTAAGAATAGCATGAAAAATAAGAAAAAAGCTCCCAGTGTATTTATGGTATAGTACAGGAAAAGTAATACTCAAAATATTTTGAAACAAATTATAGTGTTTATTCAAGTGTTTGTGAATCATATTCAAGGAAAAATAACTTTTAAAAATAAATCCAAAACAAATATATGAGGATCTGTTCAGAAATCAATGAGAAAGAAACCATTTATGTCCAGCTGTGTTTTCTCAGTGACTTTAAGAAGGTTTTAAAAATTATATTTCTAAAGAGGAAGAGCTCATATAGTAATGATGAACTTATCTTGGAACTTAAGGTTCCAAGATTTTCACTCATGACCTTGGATTTGCAAGGCAGGCAGTGGCGCCACTGAGCTAAATCTTCAGTCCTCCCTTTGCCTTTTTGAGGCAAAATTTGACAATAGTGACAAGGTTGTATAAATCTGTCTACCCAGTGTAAATACTCACATACTTCATTGCCTTCATTGTTTGATTTGTCTGGAGGTATATATTATGTCACATACAGGTAAAATGAGTGTCAAAGGTGTGGTGTTATTTTCCCAAAGGCTGAGAGTTCAAGACAACACATCTGTCTTATGGCTTTCTGATAAAGGATAGGAAACATATTAAAACTAAAGTGAAAGAAGAAAATGTTGTTAACTCTGTGAAAAATCCAACAGCACAAGTGGGAGAGGATAAACTTAGTTTAGAAAAATATTTAATAAGTGGTGGTTAGGTAGCTCATGCTGAAGTAATATTTTTGGACTATTTGCTGAGTCCCTGATTAGTTATTTATATAAATTATCTCAAATTTACAGTAATTACATAAAACACTCTCATAGATGACAAAAAAGAGGCTTGTTGAGGTCACAGGATATATGTAAGGGTCACAGCTACTGTATAATAGAACCAGAATTTGACCCCTGTCTCTAGACTTTTAGAAACTACTCTGCTATCCTAGAAAGGATGGAACTGAATTGGAATCATGGGCCGAAGATGAGACTGAAAGGAAAGTTTTGCTAGAAGAGAGTGTTTGCTGATATTAGAGTAAGAATGACATTTAGAGGCACAACAGTTATCCACAAATATGAGAAATATTTTCTGTTAAAAAAGGAACTGCATAAATTCAGATTTCAGCTCTAGATAAGGAAGATTATAAGCTTCACATGGGCAGTGTGATTGAGTTGATTGCTCACTGATAGAACCCAACTAACAGATGCTCTCAATTACACAGTAAGTCCTTCTTTAAATATTTCTTGACATAGTGAATGATCAGACAAAAAACAAAAGGAAAAGGCCATGAGCCTGTCCATTGTGCCCCACTCCTTCTACTGGGCACTTATAATGCTTAACATCTATTTGCCAGGGTCCTTATAAAATTCTGTGCTTTGTCTTCCACCCCTAGCTGAGCTCTGTAAACCAGGAGTATGCCATCCTTTTATATCAGCATCTAGTTCAGTCACTAGCTTGGGGCAGATGTTTAATAGACGCTAGTAGAACTAATGAATGTGGAATCAACCATAACGGGTTACTTAGATATATTACACCGTGCATATATATAGCAGGACAGAAAGGTTAATACCTGAGATCACACAAGTGAGCCTTAAAATATAAATCTAAGGTTTTAAAATATAAATCTAGATAAACCAAGGTTCAGAAATAACATCACCATCTGAAGATGACGCTGGTCACATTAGACAGAACACTAACTCTGAAGAGCTAGAATTTAGACATTTCTCTCTAAAAATGAGAGAAAACCTAAACAACCTTGTACAATTCTGATCTCCCCAAGTACAGAATGCTTGTAATGTAAATCAAATGTGGACAACTTTCTAGACTTTTGGTATAATATTTTTATTTTAGAACACTTTTAGGTTTATATTTGCACGGTATAACCAACGCAATTAATCAATGAATGTTGACACAATGTTATTTACGCAATCCCACACTTTATGCACATTTCCTTAGCTTTCATCTAGTATCCTTTTTCTGCTCTGGGATTCCACCCAGGGAGCGGACTGTGCTGAGTTGTTGTGCCTGCTTAGGTGGCTCTGGATTGCGACAGTTCCTGACTCCCTTCGTGTCAATGATCATGACAGTTTTGAGAAGTTCTGATCATATATTTTAGAGAATGTTTGTTAAGTGGGACTGTCTCACTTTCCACATGCCTAGATTGAGACTGAAGAAGGCCAGAGAGGTAATGTGACATTCTCACGATGCTGTGTCCAGGATGTGGAGCGCACCTCGCTCACCACTGCCAGCACCACCTGGTGTCTGTCAACCTCCTCCGCGGGGGACTTGCTCTTCCTTCCCGAGCTGCACTGTGTGGAAGGAACTAACTTACTTTGTGTCTGCAGCCCACACTGAAGGGGTAGAGATTTATGCTTGAACTTGTTATGGTGCTTTTAAAAATACAAGAGTGTGTATTTTTTAGTGATGTTTAGGGTTAAACTCAGGGCCACCACAGTCAACTACAACCCTAGCCCCATTCTCCCTTTCCAAGACAAAATTCATACTAAATCACAAAATTTTTCCAACTGGAATTGAACTTGCAATCCTGTAAGTGTCCTCAGCGTGATTCAAACTGGTGACCATCTTGCCCTCAGCCTCCCAGACAGCTAGGATTACAGGTGTGCTCCACAACACAACACCCAGAGGAATTATGTGCTACAGAAAAGAAATTGCTTGACAAAATAAATAACATGTACCTTGGCCTTTTGGAAAGTTACGAACTAGCATTGAGGTCTAATAATAAAATTGCTTTAAAGATAAAGGAATCTTCCTTGTCCACAATATTTTTATCTAAGAGGTGCTCTATGTTTTCTTCCTTTCCATTGAAAACCAGTCAGGTCAGTCATTCTTCATCTCTTATGAATAGATTTTGTTACTGAGTAAGTTTGCATTTATTTGTTAAAAACTTTAATGTGATAAATCTAATTCTTTCTGACTTGTTAGAACCTACACATTAACTTTCTCGAGATGCAGACAGCCCAATACACTTTCCTTCTATTTGCTGGTACTGTGACCTGAGTTAATGACCTTAAATACAAAGAAGAAATTTAACCCATTCTCCCTGTCATGCATTTTCAAAGCCTTTATGATTAAAGAGAGTCTTAACATAAATAATGCAAGATCAATAACACAGTGTACCAAATTGCATTTAAAATATTCATGCAAATCTTTAAAAAAATAAAGGCACAGATTGCAACACAGACCATAGCTTCTGAAAGGAAAAGGAGACAATATATGAATGAACCTGAATATCTGTCTCTGAAAAGAATTTACCAAAGAATCTTCCATAGGCTTTTGCCTTTCTGGATCACTTCACCATAGTTTATAATAGTAGGACAAAGCACAACATTTCTGAAAATACTGCATAATATGCTGTGCTTGGCTCAGATATGGTAGATCTATCTTCAGGCAATCTTGTGATTTTACAGAGGATATCTTTCCTTGATTCTTTAAATATAGTGATATAATTTATTAGAGAAGTAAAATAGTTTTTAGTCTTGATTTAGGGCTCAGATGCATGTCTTGATCTACAGTTTGCTCAGATACCTGCTTGCAGAGAAAAAGTACTTTCAAATGTTTGAGTAAAAAATATGATTAACAGCACAATAATGAGGCTACAGGATTTTTAATAAACAGTATTCCTAAACACATCTTTCAAAGGAAAACCACGCTTCTTAACAATGAACTGGAAATTCTTGCATTTCAGTTTTCATTAATAATGACATGTCTCAGAAATATGATTTCATATGTTTATAAAAAAGTCTAAGAATTTATGAGTATAATTAAATCATGAAGAGTTTTCCAAGCATAGTAAATTTTATCTCACCATAGATCCACAAAAGGTTTTGACATCCAGAAAATTAAATTTTGCCTAAGCCTTGACATATATCAATAAAATAAAATTCACTGTGCTCTTTGATATTAAAAAGCTTAAAATATTATAGATATGGCACACATTTATATTCAGCATTGAGATTTTTCTTAGTGGAATAATTGAGTGTATATTCATCTAAACACTGGATGAAATATATATGCCTCATTAAATAAATATCTATAAATTCACAGGCACAAATGGATACATCTAAAGGTTACCTACTGATAATGCATCTCTGGAACTCAGAATTGGCCTGTTTGGTTATGCCACAATAAGCTGTGCATGAGAAAGTGTGACGAAAAAAATTATTAGACTTAGTTCAAGAATACCCAAGCAGTCATTTGACAAGGTGCACTGGTGTTCTGAGTCACAGATTCTAAATGGACAAATCAAATCTAGATCATTAAGTTAAATGGAAGAATCTCAGGAGGTTTAGGATTTGACATTTTTTTCAATAAATATTCACACAAAACTACTATATCAGTTAACATATCAACTGAGTTAGCTAAGACCAGCTGTTTACTTTTTATTTTAGTGACAAGGTTTTTAAAGCAATTTTTAAAAGCCCATGAGTTCTTTTAATACAATCGTATATATCACTTGCTTTATATGCAATGAAATATACTGTTCCCATGTGCTTTTATTTCTGACCACAATATATACTTTCATATTTTAAGTGAAACGATATTTACACAAGCATAAAAGTATTTTATTCTAATAAAATCATTATGCTGAATTGTTACACTTTTGATAAAAGGAAATTAATATGATGTATGGGTAAAACCTAATGATTTCTTAAGATCCTCTAAAAATCAAACCTTGATTTTTCAGCACAAAACGATTGGATGCTGTATATAAGGATGCTAGTTGACTCTGTAGGCAGATAGTATGTTGACATGGGTACTATATTTCCTCAGGGATATCTTTCAGTCTTGAACTTGAATTTTGATGGAATTTAAGAACCCTGTGTCATATACTGTACATATATTTCATGATTATTTGGACATAACAAATGAAAGCAAACATATGAAAAGAACAGTACACTTAGGAAGTATACTCTATAGCAATGCATTTGTGTGACTTGAGTTATACAGATTTGAGATCAAATTCCATTTTTCATTCCTTGCAACTATGTGACTTGAGGTGAATCACTTTACTCCTGAACCACAGTTTGATCCTCTGCAATATATCCGTGTTGTAAAGCCATTAAGATTAAATGAGACAGTAACCCAGGGAAAGTGCTTGGCCCACCATGCAGCACTGAGTCTGAATTTCTAGCCCTCATCATCATAAGAGTAATGGGCTGCTCATTTGCCTTTAACTCCAGGAAGTGAGCTCATTGAGGGGAGAAGCTATGCCTTTTTTATTCCTATGGCCCTCAAACTGAAGTGGCAGATTATTGTTTTAAAGCTAATAGTGTCTAATGCATGAAGACTGAGTACTGCATGTTCAAAGAGTCCACAGTACTTTCCTAGACTACTTCTTGTACCTTTATTATAAGTTTTTGAACAAGACAAGACAAAATAGACCAGTGGTCTACTTTTTCTTCTGCTAAAATAGTCCAGTATTCTTCCAGCAAAGACTTCCTTTCTGAATGTATCTGATGAATATTAATCCTTCTATTTTTCTGTAAGTAGAAAGGGGCATGATTGAAAGCTTGTACTCAAAGCCAAAGCAAAAAGGTACTTAAGAGACAGAGCACGCATTAGCGCCTATAATTCAACTGATTATTAACCAGTTATCTCCTTCTTAATATACATTTATTGATCACCTACCATGTGCTATGTAGTGTGCAAGGAAATAGTGACAAGTGAAGCAATCTCTACTTGAGGAATTTAAAATTTAAGAGTGATGGTACTAAACCAGGCTGCAGTCAGCCTGGGATGCTTTTTTGTAATGTAGGTCCTTTCCACAAAGAATGGCTGCTATTGCAAAATCAACCAGCAATAAATTCTGACGAGGCTGCAGGGAGAAAGGAACCCTTCTCCACTGTTGGTGGGATTGCAGACTCATGCAACCATTGTGGAGATCAGTGTGGAGATTCCTCAGAAAACTAGGATTAGAGGTCCCATTTGACTCTGCTATACTCAAAGGAATTAAAAGAATCATATCATAAAGACATATGTGCACCTGTGTTCATAGCTCAGTTTGTGATAGACCAATCTTGGAAACAACCAGATGCCCATCAACTGGAGACTGAATAAAGAAAATGTGTGTGTGTTTTTAATAAAATGGAGTGTTACTCTTCCATAAAGAATGATAAGTTTGAGTCATTTATGTGCAAATGGACACGCCTTGGGACACACTAATAAGTGAAATAAATAGGTCACAGATATGTAAATAGCCTATCTTTTTTCTCTGGTATGAGAACTTGTAAATGAGTTCTAGATTTTGTGAAATAGGAAATATTCAAAGGGAATGTGGTAGGGGAAAGTAATGAGAGGAAAGAATAAATATGACTTGAAAACAAAAAGAAAGAGTATGTATATAGGCGTTGGGGATTGTGGGGTGGGTAGGGATATGGGTAAAAATTAGAATTCACTCGTGTCATATACTGGTACAAATGTCCCAATATTGAGTGTGATTGTGAGCTATATATGACATGAACCAATAAAGAAATTCAATTTAAAAATAATAATGTAGGTCCTTGACTTTTCCTTCAGAATGATGCAAGCAGAGTCTCCAGCAGTAAAGATGGAAGTTGGCATGTTTGTCTCCTGCACTGCCTATCCCCAGGACCACTTCTGAGCCATTCCTCCAAAATATCCCCACTGGCCACCACAGTCTGTGCTTACCCTTCACAACTCTACTCCATTGTGCCCTCCTTGAGAACATTTACTGTCCCTCTCCAGTACTTAATTTCTTCCATCTTTGATTGTTTCCTTCAGACCCCTTTCTATCCATGACAGACTTACATGGGAAAGTGTAATTTATTGTTTTACATGTGTGCTTTTTAAAAAACCTGGTCCACAGGTTTTATCAATAGCAACTCACCATGTTGTCTTCCACATCATGGTGCAAAGCACAGAACTTCCATGCAGTGGATGGCCAGGAAACATCACTAAATTGAAAATGGAAAATAAGAATAGCTCCCTGACAGAAAAAGTGGGTAATTTCCTTAGTCAGAGATAAATACAGGTAAAAATTTACATTCAAATTTATTGCATTGTTCATTCAGTGATACAAATCACCTAAAGTTCCACACTACACAGATACTACATATTTTAAAAATTGGTACAGTTTATTGGTACATTATATATACACATCACAATTACACTACACATTGAAATTTGTGCCAATATATGACACAACTTAGTTCTCATTTTTCTCCTTTCCCCACCAACCCTAACACGCCCCCCATCCTATATACACAAATTTTGTTTCTTTTTTTAACCATAATTTTTTTCTTTCCTCATTAGTTACCCCTAAACCCCATTACCCTTTGAATATATTTCACAATATCAACCATACATTCTAGAGCACATTTACAACTTCAGTTCCTCACACCAGAGAAAAGATCTGATATTTACATGTCTGTGACCTATTTATTTCACATATGAATATGTCCTGAAGGTATGTCCATTTGAGTATAAATGATTCAATCCCATCATTCTTTATGGCAGAGTAACACTCTATTTTACTGGAAAACCATATCTTCTTTATCCAGTCTCCAGTTGATGGGAATTTGGGTTGTTTCCAAGATTTAGCTCTCAGAAACTGAGCTGCTATAAACATGGGTGCATATATGTCATGGTGATAGGAATCTTGTAATTCTTTTGTGTATATCCCTACCAGGGGAATAGCAGGGTAAAATGGAACCTCTAATCCTAGTGTTTTTGACGAATCTCAACACTGATCTCCATAACTCCCACCAGCAGTGGAGGAGTGTTCCTTTTTCTCCACAACCTCACTTGCATTTGTTGCTGGCTAATTTTGAGACAGAAGCCATTCTTTGTGGAGTGAGATGAAATCTCAGTGATGTTTTCCATCTGTATTTCTCCAATAGCCAGTGACGTTGAGCATTTCTTCATAAGCTTCTTAACTGCTTTTATGTCTTCCTCTGAAAAGTGTCCATTCATTTCAGATGCCCATTTTTGAATTGGGTCTTTAAATTTGAGGGGACTGATTTTTTAAGCTCTTTATATATTCTAGATAGTAGCCCTTTCTGTGGTTGCCTTTTTGCTCTGCCGGTGGTTTCTTTTGCTGTGCAGAAGCTTTTTAATAAAATGAGATCCCATTTGTTGATATCTTCTGCTAGTTATTGTGCTATAGAGATTTTGTTCAGCAAAAGCAATTCTAGTAAACAAGGACATGGCCGGAGGTATCACTTTCCCCAACTTGAAACTTTACTACAAAGTCACTATGATAAAATGGCATGGTGCTGAGGATCAGTGGAATAGATTAGAAGATCCAGAAACAACCCCAGATACACTAAGCCACCTTATTTTTTGACAAAGGAGCCAAACATCCTCAATGGAGGAAAGATAGCCTCTTTAACAAATGGTGCTGGAAAAACTGGGCTTTAACCTGCCAAAAACTGAAGCTAGATCCATCTCTTTCACCGTGTACCAAACTAAAACCAAAGTGAATTAGAGACCTAAACTTAAAACAGAAACTCTAAACTTGCTGCAAAACAGGTTAGGTAAAACTCTTGGAGACACTGGCTTAGGGAAAGACTTTATTTTAAATTTTCTACAACTTTCTTCACTTAGAATTTCTACTTGGTATATATCACCAAGGTAAAAAACTATTCTTGGTTTACTTCCTAAATCCAACCATCAGTTCATTTTGGCCTGATTTAAACCTAATGAGAGGTTTTTTAGAAAATAAAATTAGAATTCAATGCACACATTAAGGATTTGGTATAATCAGTACATAAAATATTTCAAGTAATATTTTTCTACTGATCCTGAATTTTATTAAAATGATAATTTAGCTCTAAAATACTTGGGTGCATTCAAGAAATTATGAGTTATGGGAATGATGCAGATATAGAGGATCAGTAAAAGAAAATATGAACTGGTTTAATTACCAGTTTGATTGTCAGATGTGTCCTCTAAATCTTTTACTTTCAGTCACTATAAAAGTTAGTCAGAATCTATCTAAAAATGAATGCATCACATAGTCTTAATTTCTCTGTAATTTTTAAGGAATGTATTTCTTGAAGGGAAACCAATGAAAGTGTTTATTCGTCTTACAGTTTTTGAAATGATCAGAAGACAATCATTAAATAATTGTTGCATTTTTATGCATGGTTTTCAATGAACATTGCCTTCTTTAGTATACTACAGAAAAACAGTGTCATTAAGTCTCAGTGTTATGTCTGGCAGGGGGATTTCTGAAGGAGGTGGGTATGGATGGGTCCCCCATAATGATCCTCTGCTTCTCTTTGAGTCTTTGCCCTCATTCCAGTGGAGGAAGAGTAAGTGGGAGTCTTAGTAGAAAATGGAGGAGTCAATACAGAAATGGTGCAAAGTGAAGATGTATTTAAAGCGAGCCAAATGTAGTAAAAGCAGAAGAGCTAGCTGTCTTGGCAGCAGAGTGAGTTTGGGGTGGACTTTATATTTATAGGGTCAGCTGTTTTCTAAAAATAAATGTTTCAGTGATAGAATCTAGGCCATTCAGGGTCTTAGCCTCTGTTTCTGGAAAGCGGACAAAGTTAGCTGAGGATTTCTCATGCATACACAAAGTACATCTTTGGGCATATGGCAGGGTACATTTCTCAGCTACATGGCACCCTGACAACCATGTGATGATTTGACAACTGCTGGCCAAAGATTAGCAAGTGATGATTCTATGATCATCAGCTGCGGATAAGTCACTGGAGTCTTGTCCTGTGTTGTTTTGTTAGTGCCTCTCTAATCCGTCTCTATATTATCTGACGAACATTCATTGTGACGACTTAAAAAATGTCCCCTTTATGTATACTTGGTGAATGGTGTTCTCTGTCTTCAAGGTGGTGATGACAAATAGTGGGGAATCAGCTTTGATTCATCTTTCAGCCTCCATCCATCCATCCACCCAACCATCTACCCATCCATTAGTCAAATCAAGTTTCTATAGTTTCTTTGCCATACATGTCTGTTATGACTTGTTCTTCCTTACTATCCTCACTTTCACTGCTCTCATATACCCTTTCACATCTCCCTTTTCTCCTCTCTCTTCAGCTATATCCAATAATTCTCTTAACTTCCCAGCTGAAATGTCTTCAACTATGTTCTATTGAGAAGGGGATAAAAATCTAGTCTTTAGAAAAGTTCACAGAATTTTTCATGATCTACACCTCAGGCTAACTACACGTTTGGTTTATTTCCTTGGGAAGTGCTTACTATACTAACTGTATGTTTTGGAACTTGTCATGTGCTTCTTTATACAGTGCTTATGCTTTTCATATCCCTAGAATCCCCTCTTCACTTACTAAATGGAAAAAGTCTGATTATATTTATCAAATCTGACCTTAAACATAGTCACAACCATCTGATTTGGCTGTTTGTTTGTGTGTGTGTGTGTGTGTGTGTGTGTGTGGTGTGTGTGCCTCTGTCTTTTTCTTTCTGTAGATCAAACACCTGGTGAGCAAGAGCAGGGGTCACTTTTGTTGCCTTCATGTCAGAAGCACTGCCTGGCATACGGAAGATAACCAGTAAGTATAGGTTGAATAAAAGGAAGATTGTCTACTTCACCACGCCTAAGACTGATCCTGCTCAGAGCTGAGCCACAAACTATGCAAATATTAAAACACATAATACTTGGGCCTACAGGGAGAGTGACAAACAAGAACTGAATTGGACATAGGAATTGCCACTGCCTCCCTCATAGCAGTTTCTCATTCCTTCTGTCCTCACTGATTGGACAGTGGGAGCTTCGATGAAGACATTTTAGATCTAGAATTTTAAGAAGGGAAGAAAATTTTAACAATTTTGACAAATGTGAGAGGATTTTCCCACAGGGGAACATTCAGTGTAGCCAGCAGTCCTGGGTGCCTTTTGACTCTAAGAGCATCACTCTCTCGGAGGGAAGATACTTATTCATACTTATTCCTACTAAGGGAGATTTGCTGTGGCCGATACATTAGGATAACAGGTATTTCCCTGAGGAAAATGATGTATTCTTCATTCTTATGACTTCAGTTTCCATATCTAAAATCTATAGTACTACCCCCCCATCTGTCATGAAAACCAAATTCCATAAAAATGAAAATACTCTAAGAATCATAAAAAGTCAAAACTTCTAATTTATTATTTTTATAATCTAGCTTATATGAATATATGTATTATTTTTGCATTTCTTTTTCCTTAGTCAAATTCATAAATCCAGGATTTTTAAACAGGAGAAAAGATATTCTGATTTTTTTTTTTTCTCATGGTGACAGGCAAATATCCAGCCTACCACACATCAGAAAATCAGGGATGTGGGGGAAGGAACTATAACTGTTTTCTGGGGAATGTTGAGAGTCAACTAGTTCAAATACTTCACTTTAGGTTCATGTCCTTCTGGAAGGTATTCTTGAAAGTGGAGCCATAGGTTAAGAACACAGACCCTTGGCTCCCAGACTAAGTTGAAATCTAGATGTTAACATGCCTTCCTTACTCTTCACATTGCTTGTAGTAATGGGACTCTGAGCAGGATTTAATGCTGCACTTGAGGGGCCACTGAGGAAGGGAAGCAAAGGGGGGAAAAAAGAGGTGAATGGTTTAAATTTCTCCTCTCTAAGCATTTTTGTCTCTTTGACACCACATAAACCCTATGGTCCCCAACTCTCAAAACAGGAAGCTCTGGCTTGTCCTGAGTATTCTAATTCCACTATTTCAATAGTCTTCCCTCTTCTCTCTTCTCACAGTCAAGCACAGAGCCAAGTCAGGAAATTGATAAAATTGCTGAGAACCTGATTACTATTTATATAACTGTTTTTATGGCAGAATATGCTGTGCATCCTAAAAAATCTAGTCATAAGTGATCTTTAGAAACATAACTTGTTCTTAGATTGAAAATGGACTCTTTTACCCTAGAAAGATAAGTCCAATAAGTTACAGAACATAAATATTTATGACAGCTTGTTCTAATTTCTGAACAATTCATGGCAGAAATTTTTTTCTTGAGTTTTGTAGACAGAGGGCAGTACAAACAAATCAAACATGTAAGGCAAAAAATTTATGTACCAATTTTATAGAAAATGCTTTAAGATATCTTTGTGCAATTACCCTTTAATCTTCAAAATATCATTTAGTAATTTATAGTGAATTTTTTTCCAAACTAACAAAAAGCACTACATGGCTTGGGAAGTGTTTATTCAGAAAATATATGTGCTGATGTCCCCCTGGCTTTGGAAAGGCTGTACAAACAGAGGGGATGACAAGCGTAGTGTCGGAAAACTCCGTAGTTAAAAATGATAACTGATCTTGTCATGCTTTGTCGTTATGCAAATCCAAGAGCTGCATTGTCAAAGTGATTTATATTAGTGCACTTGAAAGAGAATTAAAAAATGTAATTTTCAGCAGATCATTTTGAAATCGCCTTTACATGGCTGTCCATGCCTTAAAATGGTAACGCATATTGAACCGTATTTGTAGTGGTCTTTCCCTTAATTACAAATGACATCATACTTAAATCTAATGTGCCTAATTGAGAGACAAAATTAAATTAGTGAAACTTAAAAGATATTGATTTAAAAACCTATTGGGTCTAGAAGTCTCCTTCCCATTTTTGTGTTTTGGTTACCACAGTTCTTGTCAGACGAGAAGATAACATATCTGTAGTTCCCTGCATAGGAGACAACGGGAGAATGGTACCTGCTTCCTGGGACAATGTGTGGCATCAAATCAGTGCAACCTGGGGGTGATCAAAACAGTTTCCATGGAGATCTGCCTCTGACATTATACTGTCCTGATTGCCTTTCAATTTCCCCAAAATCCTCTAACCTGTAGGCTCTTCCCACTATGATTCACGCAATGCTTTCTCAGTTCCCCCAGCCTCATAAATACTCAGTTGCCTTACTTCGTTAAAGTCCAGTTGATTCTGAGTCATCATGAGTTATCAGCACTGGAGAAATACAAGGAGGAGTTTCTTTTTTAGATGACTATCAAGTTTTTTCCAATTTCTTGGAGCTGTGAGCCCACTCTGATTCCATCATTTTCAGAGGGACAAAGAGAAAGCCAGTACAGCTAATATACACAGCTGTCTTTCTACGTTTGTTCTGGAAGTGAAATAATTCTAACTAAATTTAAAATTTTCTTCAGCAATTTTTCTAACAGAAAATTTCCAAACTATAGTACTTGGAACAACAGGAGTTCTGCACTTAAATTTGGGGAACAATGGCATAAACAAAGAAAAGTGTTTCCTTCCAGTGGAAATTCTGACTAATGTTCTTTGATGTTCTTGAGGAAGGATGATACACACACACACACACACACACACACACACACATACACACATATTCTCTTTTCACATAGAGCACCCTTGAGATCTATAAATCTGCAGAAAAAATTTGTGGGCATTACTACAGAGACAAAGGATGACTAGATAATTTATTGCCCAATTAAGAAATTTTTGAAAAAAAGGAATTGTCATTAATACTTATTACTGGAAAACAAGCATGCAGGACGGTCTGACTAACATTATGGCTTCCACACAGAGGTGTAAAGTAAAAAAACATTTGAGAGCTGAAGATAACAGAAGGGCAGTCATCACATTGCTTTCTAAACTTGAAGGCTTTAACATACAAGGATGGATATTATGCTGTGTTGCCTTAGAAGGCAATTATATTACTAACAGGAGGAAACTCTGGAGGGGCTTGTTTGGTTTTATTTATTTCTTTTAACACTATAGTAAAAGGAACCTCTAGCAATTATATTCATTCAAATGGGAATAGTTTCTGTTGGGAAACTGAGCTTTTTCCTTCCTCCCCAAAGATAAATGCTAATCAGTGAAGAGTACTATATAAGCTAGAAGTAAATTAACTTTTAGGAACCAAATAACATTCTAAATATTCTATGATTTTATTAATAGGCACCTAGGTTAAACAGGGCTATATTGGGCTGGAGATTTGGCTAGTGGTTCCAGCACCTGCCTCACAAGCGCAAGGTCCCTGGTTCAATCCCCGGTAACCACATACAACAATACTGGGCGCGGTAAGCCCACTGGCAATCAGTACCTCATAGCATAGATGCCGGGCTTGGTGGCTCAAGCCTGTAATCCCAGCACTTGGGAGGCAGAGGCAGGAGGATTGCTGAGTTCGAGGCTTGCCTGGGCTACATAGTGAGCTCAGGGCCAGCCTGAACTACAAAGTGAGACCCTGTCTCAAAAACAAACAAACCAAAAAACCAGGGCTATATTACCATATTTCAATCCAAGAAAACATGATTGTTTCAAGGGAAAACCCAAAATGTCTGAAATCATTTTTCAATTCACCATTTGACAAAAGAATAAGAAGACTGTACTACTGAACAATGAAACACCATCAAATGTGAATAAGAGTTTTATATAAGTTAAGCCTCACTGAGATGTCTGGCTCTTAAAACATTTTCATAGCTATGTAAAAATTATATTCTTGAAAATATGCATTTCTAGATAAATGGATGCATTGTGAGACATACTGTCAAGTGAAATAAATAAAATATACATGTTTAAATACCACATTGTATCTCTCATTTGAGAAACCAAAAGGGGAAACCAGGACCAAAATTTACGTCAGATATTTGCAAGTAGGAAGAAAATGTTCACATGGATAAGGGAGTGGGGGGAGGGGAGAAAAGGGAAAAAAGGGAGACTAGAAGAAAAAAAAAAAAACACCTGAAAATAAAGCTTTTGTAAATAAGGAGAAAAGGGTTGGAGGGAGGGGAAAGAAATGGGGAAAAAAGTGAATTAAGATATATCATGTACAGGTACAAATCTGTCACAGTGAATGTGATTTTATATATATAAATATATATTCACATTTATATTTATATATAATCACATTATATATAATTTATATATAATACATATATTCATGTGACATTAATTTCTAAAACTGATAGAATGATTTGTCATATGCATTAAAATAAAAGAGAGAAGAAAACACCAAGGGGATCCAGGTGTGGTGGTGGATGCCTGTAATCCCAGCATTCTGGAAGCTGAGGCAGGAGGACTACTGTGAGTTCAAGGCTAGCCTAAATTATATACTGTCTCAAAAAGCCAAAGAAACAAAAAATCCCAAACCTGGGGCACTGATGTGAGAATTAAAAGAGTGAAAGGCTCAGAAAAGTTAAAATTATTTTATTTATTTCTACATGGGAAAATAGTATATATTAACAAAGTGGGATTAATTTTTCAGAATTATAAATGCTGACATTAATATATCAAAATAGTTATATATGTAGTTTATGAAATATATTTCTAGTTACTAATTTCTAATTTGTTTCTAGTTCCTAGAAGAAAGAAATTCAAAGTAATAATACAGAAATAATCTTTTAAGTTTAACATTCTTTGGTAATATTATATAGCAATACAGGATCAAAATAGGACATGATCAACATAAAATATCTGCAAAGGAAATAACGGATTCTACCCACAATCATGTTTTTTGAAAACAAGCAAACTGTATTTCCATTGTTCCTGTCTCCTGTCAAAGTGTTTTGTTTTCCAAAGCTATTTCTGATATTTCACGAGGTTTAATAATTTTTGTAAACGAATATACAGAAAACTCTACATCATTGGACCCACTTGAGGTCTTTATTAACTGTAAACTAACCTATTTCAACAAAAGGCCTGGAGTTTTCCACAAAATTCTAAAATATCTTTTGGGGGAAAAATCAAAGAAAGTAATCATGTTGATTTCTGCACATGGGGATCTTCAATTAAAAGGCTGTACCTTTCCTTTTGGCTGGAGAGTGCAAACAAGGAGTTTTGTACACAAACGTAGCTTCACCATGGAGTTTTCTAAGATACAATAAGGCATCACATAGTAGTGAATTGGGTGCAAAACAAACTCAGACACTACCTATCAAGGAAATGTAAGGGACACAGAATTAGAAATCTTCTGAGTTAGCATTCATGCAAGAAGTTCAATCACAGCTACCAGTTTGAAGGTCAGTTTGCAAACATGCATGTGATAAATAAAGTTCAACCACTGGGCATTTCTTTTGTTAGGTAATGTGTTATAGATTAAGTGCCAAAGTGCTAGGAGAAAAGATGGGTTAGGAAATAAAATTCATACGTGATTTTTTTGTAGAGAGCTTTGGGCCCTCCTGTCATAACACACTGCCATGCATCCAGTTTGAAGCAATGGTTTGGGAGGTGAATTAGATCACAATTATATTCAGGAGACTCTGGGAACCCTTAAAGGAGTATTGTGAAAAAATGATCTGTATGTAGCTCTGTTAAGTTGGAAGCAGGTTGTGGAAAGCCTGCTCTGGCCCTACCACAGTGAGCAGTTTCTGCCATGCCTGAACAGGGTGCTGGCAATCATTTCTTTACACCTATCAGCACGCTTTTTAGCAAAATGCCTCTAGGATATTTTCACAGAAGAGAAGCTGAAAGGGAAGGGTCACTCATACCTATTCATGTGGCCTCTGCTGGTCAAAGTCAGGGTGGAAGGCGTCAGAAGTAATGTGATGCTACCTGGTTGAAGCATTTATGAATCAATATGTCAGCCCTTAGCTCTCCTCTTCGTCTGTGTGTTGTTCTGAAAGCCACATGTGGAGATGGAGGTACCATGAAGCTGACAGGACTCTGGTTACAGCATTATCAGGAGGAGTACAGAGAATCAGCCACCCTGCCTTTTCCTGCAGCCTGACTGGAAATGGCCAACCAGAGAATAAAGTTTATATGGAGTTACCTCTGCATTATTTTCAATTGTACTGTAGGTATTCCCATTTTACTGATAAGGAGAGTAATTGAAGGTCATACAGTCAAGATATTATCTGACTCCAAGTGAAAATTTAAGATTGCTACGACTTAAAGTTATCATAACTACTGATTTGTACTTGTAATAATTTGATCTTTATTCACTGGAAGAAATTGCTAGACCTCCTGTCATGGAAAATTGTAAAACTGTGAGAAAATTAACTCATGGATCATAAATTAGCTATTATGTTAATTTACTTTTCTCATGGAAAATGTAGAACATTTTGCTAGGTCCAGTGACTGGCTCTATCCCACTGCAGGGGAACCAGAAAGCTTAGGGGACATGCCACGAGCAGTATATGTCTCTTTCATAGAGAATGGTGGTAAAATCATGAGGAACTGGCTAATGATAATGATTTGTATTAGTGGATAGTCCTGCATTTCAAAAGTATAAAACTCTATCATGGTTAGTGCTTCTGTTTTTCCAACTGTGATTTAGGATCACGAACAATAAATGTTTTAAAGCTTAAGCACCTATATATAATTGACCTGACCTCTAACAACCAATGAGGCAACCTGTCGTGGAGCAGTCATATTTTATGTCCACAGAGGCACCAAAAGTTTTGCAATTATATATAGAAACTACACTCTGTTAAGTAGGGTATTTTTAGTATAGTTCTCAAAGCATCACTGAGCTGGAAGAATCGGAAGCACTAAAGTTAACCACTACCTTCATTTTGCCCATTAAGTAAGATTAGCTGGACCCTAAGAAAATGACAACAGTTATCAAAAGCAAAAGCAGATTTCCTCCAGCAACCTAATGTCCTCTAGGATATTAGCTGAGAGCCTTGGCATTTGGAACCAGGTTGATACATAGTGTGTAGTTCAGTTAACTGACCAAGCTGGTGTACTGAAGTGTCATAAAATGGAAAGTAGTTTTCAAAGATTAGAAAGAATTCTCTAATGTACGGCTCAAGACTCTCAAAGCCTTTTGCTACCTAATTTTATTTGGGGTCAGGCGAGGCTGTGCCTCTGTCACCAGAGCGTATGCATGTACATACAGCATGTGTCGAGAGAAATCACTTCCACTCACGACAGTACGGCAGAATGTAGTACTGCTTGACATTTTTCAGTTTCCTGAAATAGGATTATAAATCTATGCCCTTCACCATGTGATCCTGCTGTGCCTCTTGATGGAAGAGGTAAAGCAAATATGTCCACTTATATAACTTTGAGCAACAACTTTGGCATGCGTGACGGAAAGACAGTAGTGAGCTGAGACCAAAGAGATATCATGTGCTTCTTTTCAGTTCTCTAGCTTTTCTGCCATCAGCCAAGTAAAGGCACACTTCCAGTCATTATATCCATATTCAGGAGACAGAGGAAAAGCCAAAGAAGATAATGCGTGTTGTAAGGACATTTTCTAGACAGCTATGTACTACTCAAGTCTATCTCATTTTAAGTCAGAACTTAGATTCTCAGGAGGCTTTAAGGTAATGTACCCAGGTTTAAACAAACAAACAAACAAACAAACAAACCAGATTCCTCTGATAAAGAAGGGAAGCTTCTGCACATATTTTGTTGTGTTGAAACCCTAACAAGCCTACCATAAATACTATGGCAAGCCAAAATGAGAAATATTCAAAAATAAAACAATGATATTTCATTTGAAATCCAAACAAAACATTTAAAGTATTGACCCACAGAATCTAGTATGCATAAAAATTAAGACAATATCTATAAAAGTCTCTTGCCTCCGCTCTTTTCTTTTCCTTCATTAGTGCAATCCAAAAGCCAAGTCCAATAGTTGCTAATATTATCCAAAACATATTGCTAGTCAAATAAAAAAGGACTGATGGGTTAACTGTGTGTAGAAAGCTTCTTTCAGACAAAACATGTTAATTTAGATTGCTAGAATTAAGGGTTTAAGTTTGATAAAAAATAGGCACATCAGTGGCACCTCAGTTCATGCACACTCTTGTTTGTCAGTGATTTAGTTCACAAATAGAAGCCTTCGACAAAATTGTTTCGTTTGTGAATTCTACATTGGGTAACGAGCAGGCCAGTGACCATCATTACTGCATGATCATGAATGTGGCCATCTTCTCTTGACTCATGCCGTGAAGTTTGTGAACCAGGGTACCACTGTATCATAATTTGCCTTCTGATACAATTTAGCTTTTAAAGTCAGACTGATTTTAATTTTCCTACATAACATTTTTAATGCACATAATTCTGCAGTGTATCTGCAGTTTTCTCCAACAAAAGTATATGGCTTCTCTATGATGAAAATATAAAGATAAGTAGTAAGGAAGAATTGCATCCTTGCTATAGATCTGACAACATGCTACATACCTGACATTATTTCCCTTAAATTTTTTTTTCAAAATAAGTCTAGAATGATATACAATTACTGTACTTTCCAATTATAGAGAAAAGTTTAAATGGGTAAGTAACATGCTCATGGTGGCAGAATGGTCATAATGGTGGAAAGGATACAAGTTTACCTTTCTTAACGTAAAAGGCTGGTGTTTTGGAGTGATTGCAATGTACTCTGCTAATAAACCATGGAGTGCCCATAGGACTAAGTTCTGGATAATAAGATGGAAGAGAAAGTTTTTGGATGCGACTTCTGGGGAAAGCTCCCCACAACGCAGCTGACTTGGCTGGGCTGTGAGTCTTTCTTTCCCTTACCCCTCTGCCTCCCCTCGGATGAGATGACCGGCATAGCTCTGTTGGGCCGCAGGCAACAACCACATGCTACAAAGGCCCAAGAGAAAACCAAAAAGGCTCCTCGGTCCCACTGGAGACCGTGGCGTCACCATATGTAGATCATCAATCTCTAAAATTCTCACCACAAGAGAAAAAAATAACCAACCAATTTTTTTATAGTCACTGTCATTGGGTCTTCATAACAAGCAGCTGTGCACAATTTCTAACCCATCTATCAGGTAAAATAGGAATACAATGGATATGCCTTTCTACCAAAATAAGACAGTCCTCTTCAATTTTTAACCAAAATGCCTGGTAGGATTTTAACTTCTTTGAGCAACACATAAAAGTTTTATTGTAAGGGAAATCAAAGGAGAAAGAGTAAGTGGCTCCCTCCTTGGCATTTCTGAGCTAAGTCTGCTGCAAGCCATGGCACCATCACCACAGGGCATCATTGTCAACACAGGTACTTATTGCTGTCTGCCAGGAGAGAGGTGGTTCTCTACACAAACTGCAACTGGGAGAGGCACAGAGGGAACGTGTGACCCACACAGCAAAAGCAGCAGGAATCAAAGTTGCTTGCTTTGTGAATGGTATATATGCTAGGCTCTCGGAGGGCCAGTATAAT
This sequence comes from Thryonomys swinderianus, assembly GCA_004025085.1. Lineage (NCBI taxonomy): Eukaryota > Metazoa > Chordata > Mammalia > Rodentia > Thryonomyidae > Thryonomys > Thryonomys swinderianus. The sequence continues at coordinate 56,816 of PVIC010000711.1, read as the reverse complement.
AAAATTCCTGTTTTAATTACTGCAGCATACTTAAAGTGCTATCATTAAGGTTGTGTCAGCAATTATTTTTTTACAACCTTATTTTCCAGAGAATAATAAAATGTGTTTGCGACTGATACCTTGGGCTGAGAGTGGGCATTCAGCTCTCCATCAACATGCTTTTCTTTGCTTTCGACAAATTGGGAGAGCTTGCGATGTGCTTCCTTGAAACTGTGTAAGAGAAAATTCTAAACGAACAGACCTCCAAATTACTGTGCCTTTGATTGTCTGAAACTCAAGTCTGTGAGCTGTCAGGGGTGATCACTGCTGTCATGTTTCAGCATGAGCTGTACGGTTTCTATGGCAACAACAGCTCAGTATGATTAGTGCTTAAAAATTAAAATCACCTCCCTGAACTGTACTTTACGAGGGGAAGCAGCACTGAGATACAGAATGCTCATTTCCTCGGCACAGAGGGGTGTGGTGAGGGATGTATGAAGCAGAACGTAGGCAAGAGGTCATGAGAGGACTGCTTCAGATCAGTGGGAAGGTCACAACTCAAGAAATGTACTTCTGTATAGGTGGGTGAGAATAAACACCCAAGTTTTATGAATGGTAAAAAAAAAATTACAAAAACAGGGCAAAAGGGTAATATTCTGGAATTCATTATTTGGAAGGAGTATTCCTACAAAAACTGAAAGTTATAGATGAGTGTTAGCAAGTCAGTAAGTAATAGTAAGCATAATTAATATAACTAAAATTTATTGGCCATTGACTGTGGGCAGGCCTTTTGGTGAGATTTTTACAAAGATGAAGTCATTTAGCATGAATAACAATTGTGCTAAGTAGTTTTTTTATTCCCATTTCACAGGTGTGGAAAGTGAGGGAAATGTAGTCAAATACCAGATCAATGATAGGTAATAAGAAGTAGAGCTTCCTTTGTCCATCTCAATACTACTCAGTGGAGCAGGATTTCTGACGGTTATTGTGGAAATCCATGGAATAGTAAGTTTTTTATTATAATTAATTATAATTGCATGGTTCTGTGAAAGAAGCATAAATGGTGTTAGTAACAGAAAATAAAAATAGTACATTTGTAAATAGAAATGGAGAGCAAGAAGGACCTTCTGAGCATAGAAAAATGATTAAAAAGGAGGAAAAATTCTGAAGTAAAGAACAGTTGCAGGAACAAAGTCACTAAAAGAGGCCATGCAGCTCACAAGGAATACTCAGGAGCCTGAGAAGATGACAAGCTCATGGGTCACACATGCCTTCCCAGCCCCTCCTCACTGCCCGACTCCTTCTAAGACTCCTTTATGACAGCACGGAGTGCTGATCAAACTTGGTAGGAAGACAAAGTTTACATGACAGTGAGAGAGAAAAAAAGGAATGGAGGTGACAAGAGAGGAGAGAGTTTGAGAACAAAGACTCAGGAATGAGAAAAGGAAGTTGACCTCGGAAAGAAAGCATCACAAAGTTGTTTCAGAAAATAGGCCAAATAAGGAGGCCGGTCGATCATAGGTGGTGGAGCTTGAGGTAAAAAAGCTGCCACTGCTAAGACAAATCTTTTCATGATCCCATTTCTAACCATCATCCTATGGAGAATACGCCTCTGTGTTAGGCTGTAAGAACAGGGTCTTCTGCTCTTCTTTCTACTAAGCAAAGGCAGCCCTTAGGATCCCAAGCAGCGCCACAAGAGGAGCCCGAGACACAGAGGGAATGATGGAGCACCCAAGGAGGACCAGAGAAGGCGAACATATACTCTACACATTTGAATTGACACGCATCTGCTGCTAAAAGTCCCTAAAAATGTACAGAGACACTGGCAAAGAGGTTTGGTAGGTAGATTTGTGTCATAAAAATATACTGGAATTTGACAAGGAAGTCTTCAAATGGAACAGAATGTCAGTGATTGCACTGGTGTGCAGATGCTTTGCAAAGCTGTCTGCGTGTCTTTTTTGCACACTGTTAGAACACCAACATCCTGAAGGGCGCTGGGCTATGTGGACTGACAGCTACTCACTGGGGATTTCCAGGTACAGCTGTAAAGTGAAAAAAAGATGAATGTTTGAGGGTTTTACTCAGCTCATGTGTGTATCAGAGTGGGTTAAATAGAGCACCAGGCTTAACAAGGGCCAACTCTCTTTCTTTCTTTGGCACAGGAAGGTTACTATGCCTTTACCCTCAGCTGCACAAAGTGCTTGTTTGCATAAGCTGCAGTTCACTGCGCTGACCGCCTCCTTCTCTCTGCAAAGTGCCCTCTGTGTCACCTCTGATTCCCAGGGTGACTCTGCCCGCCTCCTTCACACACTCATCTCACAAAATCCTCATTACTCCTTATCTCTCCAGCTTTTCTGGCACAAATTTATCTTCTTCTTCCTCTGTCTTTAGTCAAGTATCCCCTTGACAATATTTTTTTTTTTTAAGTGAACAGTATTGCCACATCTCTTTTACCCATCATGGACTTATCCATTATTTTTCTTTGGTCCATTCTTTTCATGAACATGTAATTATCATCCACTATGTATCAGGTGCCAGACAGGAAGCTGCCACACCTAACAAGGCGGACTGACTTTATGCTTTTATGATGTTTAGATTCTGAATGAGAAGGAAGATACTAGAAGACGGTTATCTAGCACAGCCGAATTCATGCACTGACAGAGAAGGGCGCTGGGTAAGGGAACCGACCAGATGAAAGAGTAAAAGTCCAGCTTCCTTGAAGATGGGAGGCGGGGACGAGGGAAGGGCTGGTGTGGGAATTCAGGTGTCCACTACCCCTGGCCGAACGCCACGAGACTGAGGCAAGCACAAGGGTCTGAGGACCGGAGAAAAGACCCGAGAGGGACAGAGAAGGAGCAGAGCTGGCGGAGCTGGGATGGGTCAGACGTGAGAGGCTGGAGAGTGGTGTCAGAAGCTTCACAATTCCCCTCCAGGAGCGCAGTGAGCTTGTCAGAGAACGTCGGGAGGGAGGGACAGGTAGGGTCCACCGTGCGTTTTTAGAAAGATCATTCCTGTGATGTAATTCGGGCCGATCAGGAGGAAGAAAGGACAGCGATCATACAGGGAGAGTTTGGGAATGACCACAAACAAGCATGCACGACAGTAAGTATGGAGAAGAAAGGGGAGTAACAAGAGCTCCGGAAAGTGTTCTGGATGCTCTAACATAAAAGTACACATCTACGGCTCGGATGGAAATGTCCTTCCCATGTATCCCCTCCACACATGGCAGAAACTATCCTTCCCCAATTTTTCCTGTGTAACGTTCAGTCTTCTGCCCTTCATGTGCTTAGACCTTCCTTGGGAGTTCTGAACCTGGGCCAGGAGAGCTTTAGATATCTGCTCACACACTGACATGATTAATAAATTAGCACAACTTCCAGTAACCACAGCCTCCTTGTCTACCATTGTTTTAGTCATGATAAAGTTTTGAGCTAAAAGGATTGTTGAGTCACCAAAGAAATACCTTAACTATTGTAATTCCTGCCAAAAGAAGAACATCCCAAAGTAGATAATAATCTTCATTATTAATATCTGCTGTATTCTTACTCGTATGCCATGCATTCTAGTTTGATGATCTAACTTAAAAGTCACAGAACTCCTACGGGTTAGGTTGCATAATTTATCTCCATTTTATAGATAAGGAGACTTAGGTTTAGCAAGCTCAAGTAATTCACACAAAAGCACAAAAAGAGTGTGGTGATGCCAGCAGCCTCGTGCTGCAGGTGACTAAATTGTTTTCCAAGTTATAATGTCATAAATTTACAAGAAGCAGGTTTATCTTCTATGGAGGAATCTTGGTTCCAAACTCTGCAAAATCAGTTAAAGGTACTACTGAGATGGGTCACAGTGCTATCTGTCAACTGTCTACTGGAATTATCAGAACTTGAGTACATTCTGTCTTTATTCCACTCCCCAAATGGAGGACAATTTACTCATTGCTCAATTTCCAGTCTGAAAACACCCCCTTTCAAGTGCTGGACCCAGTAAAGAGAAATGTAAGGACAAATGTCAATTTGGTGCTGTTTTCTTTGGAAAAGTTAACATTGAGCTAATCTTGCTGAAAATGTGTTGCAGATCAGTTCTGAAAACTGGGCTTTATTGTTAGTGAGGCCACCACCTTCTTTCAGTGATGAATTCTAGTAAATGCTTCTCCCCCAGCACTCATCCTAGGATCCCTAGGACCGCGATTCTACCTTCCCCAGCTCCACCCACAATCCTGAGTCTGATTGTTTTTATCCAGTCTCTTCTAATACAGGGCCCGACAGGAGCAGAATAAATCCTCAAATACTATAATGCCATTCCAAGTGGCTGGGTATGATCTAGCACTCATGCTAGATCACTGATCATAAAAACATGTTTCTATGTTGCCAAAATATTGATTTTCTATTCTGGTTGGACTCCTTATCCCCATTTCTGCCTTATAATGTGAAAGATGAAATTTTGGGTTGTGATCCGCTGGTTGTGGCCATATGAATTTAATCGAGTCGTCTCAAGCTCTGTCAGTGTCTATGAAGTGTGAGTGATAGAGATGTCAGTGTCAGCATCAGTGTGAGGTCTTCTGACTCCAGCAATGGGACATTAGTCTTGTAGTCATAACAGCTTCTTTCCTCCTAGGAACTGAACTTCAGCCAGCAATAATTTCTGGCTCGTAGCCTAGGGCACAGAAGGGTTGAAATTTGAATTCTAATGCCAAGAGTGCTTTTTAACTCATTAAGTGTGTTGGAAAAATCACTTAGCTTTCTGTTGATTTATTGCATCAGAAGAACAGAGGGGCAAACTATGTAGAGGCAAGTGAAGATTGTGGGTTCAAAGTTAAAGGTATAGAGAAAAGACGTGTTAATATTAATTAACTTTAATGTGCTAGGCACCGTGCTAACTCCTTTGGATAATTTTCTCATTTAAACTTCACGGCAACCCAATAAGTGATTGTTATGCTTATTTAAATGTTATATTTGAGGAATACTAGGCTTAGGGAGATGAAGCAACTTGTCCAAAATCACCAACCAGGATATGATGGAACTAAGACACAGCCAAAGCCCTCTCTCTCCCTGGGTGGATAGGTTCATATTTTCTCTCAGAACAGTCCATGCATATGTAATGTTTTTAATATATGTAATTTAATTCTCAAGGTAGAACTGCAGTAAAAGAAAATGTGCCCATTTGACAAAACCTTCTTGAATCTAAGAGAAAGAATGATGCTCAGAAAAACTGAGCATGATCTAGCATTCATGCTTTGTATGGTAGGTACATACATATTCTTAAACATACATATCTTTAAACAACTATTTAAGTTCTCGTCTTTAAGGAAGATGCAGCAACACTAACTCCCACTAGTGGGAATAAGGGAGAATTATTCTACATCAGTTAAGTCTTCTATATGCTTCTTCTGTAGTGTATCTATTAATAATGAAAATTTTAAAGTTTTTATTTTAAAAGTACTTTAAAACTATTTCAGATGATTGTCTTCAGGGTCTGTTCCTAAAAATAAATCATCAAATATGGTACACATACTCTATTCATCCATATCTGCTTTTTTAAAAATAAAAGTAAATCACAGATAAAACAACTACCTACAAATTTACCCAACATGTGGGTTAAATGTGCGGAGAGGAGAAAGCAAAATGAAATACAGAAAGGTAACTTGCTCTGAAGCAGAGGTTAAATCCTATGGAGATGGAAGTGCAGGCTGTGCCAGCACCGACAAGCTGTAATATGAGTCCCATATGTTATTTAAAATTTTTTATAGTTACACTAAAGAAAGTTAAGACTAAGTAAAATTAATATAACATGGTTAATTCAATTCAGTATATTAAAAATCCTCGTCAATATGTAATCAATTTAAGTACTTGATAAGACTTCTCTGTACTTGGGTGAAGGCTCAGATGTGGAACATGGCTGTATTTTGCACCTGAAGCACACCCCAAATATTCTGCAGCCATGTGTGTCTAGTGGCTGCACTATTAGCACAGAACTGCACCAGTAGAAATCTGTCAATATTTTCATATTTCTAAAGCATCCTAGTTCCTCATCTTCAGAAACAAGCTGTAACCCTTTTCTTGGGCTGGGACATTTCTTTTAATTGTTTGCTGTTCTCTTTACTGTTTCCTCAACTCATATTAAAGAAAACAATTTTCTGTCCACAGATAACAACATGAAATCCAAAATTATTTACCACTGTACATTTTCCACTCTGCTCTATACAGTATCTAATGTGTCTTTGCTCTTGCATTATTTTATTGTCATACAGCTTGCTTTTGATTTATAATGGCTGCCAGTTTTTCAGAGTTTTATTGCTGAAAACTCCATAAAGAATTTCCTCTCTGAGAATCCTCTTCCTGTTCTACCTGCAGTTTTACTGGGAGCTTCCTCATTATATCTTCTCTTGTAAAAATTTTGAGATATTTGTTATAAGTAAACAACTAATAAAATGGCATTTCAGACAGAGAGAGAGAGACAGACAGACACAGAGAAAAACAGGAATATAGAAAGGAAAATGAAATCTAATAAGAAACAGCCTGGGCAGAAGTGTTTACTTATAATCATCAAGGAACTGGTATTAAATTGCCAAAAAGAACTATGATCCCATCTCACATTGCAGTATGTGAACATCTACCTCTAGAAGGATGGATTATTACAGGAAGATAATTAGAAAGTCAAGTGTAACAACCATAGCATTTCCAGGATAATCTTGATGAAAAGTTCACTGGAAATGAAGTGACACACAGATCTGTACTATTTGGTCAAGAAAGATCAGTTGCCATGTCTGGTGTATCCACTGCACACATTTTACTCAGGAAAAATGCCAAGAGTGCATTGTAAAGTTGAGTCAAGTGAGACAAGAAATGGGAAACAGAAAACAATAACATTTGAGGAAATGGCTGTTATTTCCCCAGATGATAATATGAAACTGCAAGCTGAGAAAAGAAAAGGGCAAATAAAACATGATGAGGCAATAAAGAATAAAGAGAAAATGTCAGTCAAATGTATTCTCTATATTTTGACAATTAAAAATAGTAGTTAAAGGGAGCTGATACTAGCAAGAGTCACAGGAAACTAGACAATGTGCAAATTAAATTCATATTGAAAAAGAACCATTCATACCTCTCTGCCAACAGAATAGTTAACACACAGCCACTAAGTGTCATAATAATAACACACCATAGTGCCAGCAGCTTTTCTTGACCAGAAATGAAGGAGGAGACAATTCTGAAGCTAGAAAGCAAGGACTGACTCTATGCACCTAATATATACCACAGGGCTTTGTATGTCCAGGATATACCAGGTGTTCATTCTATATTTTGAGGGAATTGCTATAGATGTAAATTAGTAGTAGGAATAAATCTAGTCCCAGATATGCTCAGGTAAAATAAATATTGAGAACCACTGGGTTAGTGACAGCATGAAAGATTACGTCTGAGTTGTAGCAGGAATCCTACTGTATTCTTGGGCGGTAGAGTGCCCAAGGCTACTCTGTTATGAATTCCAAGTAGAATGGGGATTATGATGAGGAATCTTATCAGGTGAGACATGACTGATCCAACTAGATCTATGTATCACAAGCCCGCCATCTAGAAGGAGTCAATGTATCCACTAATATAAAAAGTGCCTGTGTTTTATAGAACAATTTAAGCAGTAAATATTCTAATATAGACAGACCATTTTTGTGGCCAGGCACTTTACCTTGACAAGTATCATATCATGGAGTGTCTCTGATGTTGTGTAAGCCACAAAAGTATGAGACAACAAGGAACAGAAAGCAATTTAATATTGTGCACTGAAACTGGACAAAGTTAATGTGAAATTTAGTGTGCCAATAAATTAATTAGTCTTCTATTCAAAATCTTCAGTTTTGAATGGATTACTACAATGGCCAGTGCTAAGATAAAAATCTTCACAAAGGGCCTATCAGCTGATACATGTCTAAATGGAAATAGGCAAATCTTTATTGACAACTCAATACTTTCAACTTCCCTATTTTGAACAAAAGACCCAAATACTGTAGTTGTATAGAATTCTTGCCTTACCTATGCAAATAGTGATTTTCAGCCTCCTTCTGTGGTTTTTCATTGCCTTCTGTGTTAAAGTTAAAGTAATATCCCCAGTCTATGGCCCTACTCTCTACAGCGCTAGGTAACTCTCATTCTCCCAGTAGGCAGTGGAAAGTTACCAAATAAAACAGTACAACAAATTAATAAACAAAGAAACATAGAAAAGTAGAACAAATTAAGGACTGCCTAAATTCAGCTTAGTTTAATGTTTCATTTCCTCTTTGTTCCTCAACAGTGCATTAATCAAGATGATTCTCAATTCAAAAAAAGAAAAAAGGAATACAAAGACAATTCCTAGAACAACATTTCCCTTCCCCTGCCCCCTCCAATTCTCAGCCTGTCATATTAGACAGCAAGTGCCTGAGAAACAGAAGAGAACAAAAACCCTGGTGCCCCATCACTGAGTTCCTAGTCCCTCCTGCTCTAAGTCTCCTGGGCTGGAACCTCGCTGCCCAGTCTTTCTGGTTTGAAACTTACTGTGCCTTTCTGATCTCTCAGATTCTGAATCTGAATGGGAAGTAGTCTGTTCTGCACTGTTAAACTTGGTGCACAACCTGGACCTCTCTGTCAGCCAGGTCCTCCTGCAGACCTAAAACACCACTCTATGTATCTCCAATCTGTACTTCAGCCCAGCTATTGGTTTTTCAGTCTTAGCACCCACTTCTGTGTATGCAACCCAGTACCACCTGGCTTCTGAAATTTTCTAAGAGGTTTTTGTTTTTTTTCCCAAACTTACCCACCATAGTTTAGTTTCATACAAAGAAACCCTACCCAATAATGTTATGAATAGTTCTGTTAGTGCTGCTAACATTTTCTAAGTGCATTGTACTGTATAGCTAACATACATCACCAGCAGACAATTAATGAATTGGGCTTCATGTATGAATAGTCATTGAGACCCTATGAAAAACAAAGGTAGAAAGCATTGAATTGTAGGGGCCAGTTGAATGTCAAGGACAAACATTTTACACATCACCTAGCAGTTATAAGTGAAAGAATTGCTCCCTCTCCCCTCAAGTGAAGTACACAGACAGCAAGCAACAGCAAAAGCTTCTATTGCTCCCAGGTGGCAAAGCTGCCAATGTCTCATTATAACACGTATAAACTAGTCTGTAAAAAGGACTCCAGTTTTCCAGAATTAACACTGAGAGTCAGTAAAACTCTGGTAACAATATAAGAATGAATTACAGATATTTGTGTTGAAAATACCAAAGACTTCACTGGTTTGTTCAAGGCCGTAGATGAATCAGAAGACAAACTACAAGAGGTTAAATGATAAATTAACAGCCACAGTAGTAAAGAATGAAGAAAAGGCTGGTTGATAAATGCAGTCATTCATTTAACATTTATTCTGTGCTCAACTTATTGAGGTCCCAGATACCAAACTAGGATTTCTAGAAATGAACAAAATAATATTTTTTGATCTTGAGAAGCTCACATTCTATTGGATCAGATAAATATATAATAGACTGTAATACACACACATATATATGTCACATAAGAGACTGCAATAGATAAGTGTATAAGTGGAATTATGTAAAGTACTTCACAGTGGACAGAGACATGACCAGCTTCTTGGAGGAAGTAGAAGTAACTTTTGAGCAATATAGAAAGGAGCAAAATGCAACATACAGAGAGAGTATATGGCAGGGACATTACAAAATGGAAAAAAAAGGCCAAAAACACCCAAAAAATTAAATAAAGATAATAAGGTCAATTTTAAAAAGGGTCTCTCAGGAGCAGATCATAGAGTATCCTAGAAGCCAGAAAAGGAAGAATGTGGTCTGCACATTAGAAGCATAGAGAGATACAGATGGGTTAGTACAGTGTAGGGCCCTATCACCCAGCAACAGCAATCAGAGGTATGGAGTATTCTGGCTGCTATGAATTATGGAAGAGGTCCAAGCATGGCTAGGACAAGCGCACCACATGCATATTTCCTAGAGCGTTCTGGTTGAGAGTTATCTCCCGACATGCCCAGGAAAGCCTTTAGGAGCTCGAGCGCACTCACTCCCATGCATTGAGCCTTACTCCTGGCTTGCAGACTCCTTCTGGTCCCTCCCCTGCGTTATCTCCATAACAACCTCAGGCTCTACAAGGCTGACCTTAAAGGCATTGTATATGGCTTTGCTCTGTCAGTCTATGTGATATATCTTTAGCCCCCAACAAAGCCCTCAGACCCTACAACCAACAGCTCCCTGTATAAAACTGTACACAGCTCAATAAAAGCAGAAACCTTCCAGAAACCTTCAGCAGAGTCTGCATTTTGACTCTGCTTCACTCTCCCTGACTGGGAACCCCACCATTTTTCAACACCCACAACAACAAAGTACACCGAAAGCTTAAGATTTAAAAAGGAAATGTGTACATTCTTTATATATTCTAGAGAGTAGTCCTTTGTCTGAGGAACAGCTGGTAAAAATTGTTTTCCCAATTTGTTAGTCATCTTTGCTCTCTTTTGGTGGTTTCTCTTGCTGTGGAGAAGTTTTTTTACAATGAGATCCTAATTGTTGACTCTGCTAGTTCTCGTGCTGCTGAGGTTTTGTTCATAATGTCTTTCCATATGCCAATGTCTCCAACTCAAATTTGAAGACTCAGTCCAGAAATGGGCATGTGAAATGCACAGACATTTTTCAGATGAAGAACTAAAGGCAGCAAAGAAACATACAAAAACATGTTCAACATCACTGGTCATTCAAGAGATACAGATGAAAATGACACAGATTTCACACTCTACAAAGAATGGCTAACAAGAAATCAACCAACAACAAATCTGGTGGGGTTGTGGGGAAAAAGGAACCCTTCTCTATTGTTGGTGGGAATCTAGACTGGCACAACCACTGTGGAAATCAGTGTGGAGATGCCTCAAAAAGCTAGTATTAGAGGTCTCATTTGACCCTGCTATTTCTCTGCTAGGTAGATATATGAAAGAATTAAAAGAATTATAGCGACATGTGTGCATCCATGTGTATAGCAGCACAGTTTGTAATAGTTAAATCTTGGAAACAGACCATATACCCATCATTGGGAGACTGGATAAAAAAGGTGTTTTTTTTTTCATCTAAAACAGAGTATTACTCGGCCACAAAGAATGATAAATTTGAGTCATTCTGACTTAAATGGGTGTACCTTGAGGACATACTCATAAATGAAATATATATACAACACAGATGTGTAAATACTGTATCATTTATCTGGTACGAGAAACTAAAGGTGTAGAATGAGGTTAAGAATGTATGACAGATATTGCAAAATAGGAAAAGAATGCTCAAAGGGAAAAGGGAAATGGGTAGAGGAAAATAAACAAGGGCAAGAAAAAATTTGATAGTTAAAGAATGGAAAAAAGTGGAAAAAAAGCTTTTGTATATAGGGAGCTACACATTTCATACAGGTACAAATTTTTAAGATTGAATGTGATCATAATATATATGTAAAATGTACCAATAAACAATTAAAAATAAAAAAGGAAAGATATAATTATTGAAGTTCATTCTCAGATAAAGGAAATTAAAATATTTCACAAAATATCTATTGTATGTAGGACCAGTCTAACCACAAGAAAGTATTAATTTTGCATTGTCTATAAACTTTATTGAATAATAGAGAAAGAGAGACAGAGAAAGAAGGAGAGGGAGAGGGAAAAGAAAGAGAGAGAGAGAGAGGAGGAGAGAGAGAAGAAAAGAGGAACACAGTGAGGAGAAGAAGCAGAAGGGAACCATAAATCTTGGAGCTCGAAAATTAAAGTTGCTGGGATGTACTGAGAAACACTTAGAAGAAAGATGGAACTGTTTCAGAAGAGCTGATAGGAACAGACACCAGCACTCCAAGAAGTTACCAGATGTGCCATGGAAGGAGAAAAACCCATGTATGGCAAGTTAGGGAAGCAGCCAAGCTGGATAATAATGTGGGACTTCACCCTCAAAGGCATCACTAAGCACTTCAGAGACTATAGCCAGTGTTATAAAAAGTGGCCCTGTGTAAAATAAAAAGAGAATGCTAGGGTTTATATGGTGATGGCAGCTTCTTTCCTATGAAGAACACAAATGCAGAGGACAATGCAGGTATCACCAAAATGGGCTGTACACTCCTACACTCCTGACCATGAGCTCCTGGACCCAGCTTCTTCCTGTGAAGAATTCAACCACTGTCAAATCCTTTCATAGCCTAACAGAATTGATGCCCAGTAAGAGTGACTGGTAAAAAAGAAAAAGAAGGCTAATAAAAATTTAGAAAGTAAAAACAATGAATAAGTTGTTTAAGCCTATATTCTATTTGCGGAACACTGATTTTACAGTCTTGCTATTTAGGATATGGTTCTCAGTGCCAGCAACACTGGCATCCTCCAGAAGCTTGCTAGAAGTGCAAAATCCTAGGCTGAACTGCAGACCTGTTGAGTCAGACTCTGTAGTTCACAGATCGATGCATGAATCATGTGCACAGTGACATTTAAGAAGCACCATTTTATAGAACTGAGGAAATTATTCATGCTGCAGAGGCCAAGGAAGGCTCTCTTCATAATGCACTGCATATACACACACCCTCTCCACCTCTGGCGTTCAAGTGAAACCCTGCTGATCTGCCAGATGCTTTCCCTTAACAGCATCAGAATGCCTCTACTACTTTACTGCCCACATCACTGTGACTGAACTTGATTAGGTACTAGGATGAAGAGAATATGATTATTTCATTAGAGCAAGGTCTCACGCACTAAAATGTAAAAGGCTGAGTGGATTAACATTCCCAGCAAGCACTGACATTTTAAAGGAATTTTTTAATTTGAATGGATTTTTATTTGATAGTTTATAGGAAAGAGTTATTTTTCAGCTGGGAAAGCTTCCAGGTATCTATTATCCCTACCCACTGCTAGCAGAACAATGTATCATCGGAATCCATGTATGGACCAAATATTGTTATAATAAATCACATCTCATCTGTGTAATAGTAATGATAGTGATGACACTGTAACTCAATAACCTATGATTAGAGTACATATTATGTTGTCTAATAAATAGATTGAAGGAGAAAGAGGGATGTGGAGGAGACATAAGAATTAAGATGTGTTACGTACACATCTGGTAACAATTCCTAGATGAAAGTAATCATCGTGTAGTACAAATATTTACTGATAAAAATTTGAAAACACAGGACATGGATAGATAGAAAAGAGTTGAATTGAGGATTAAACAAACTGAAAACAGTGTGTAGAGTTGGATGTTGAAAAGCAGTGAACTGATAGGAAATAAAGACGTTAAATGTTCTACCCTAAACAATAAGATGATCTTTAGAAAGAATAGAAGAGATGATGGCCAGGAGTGATAGTGTATACCATGGAGGCTGCGGCAGACGGATTGCCAAGAATTCAAGACTAGTTTGGATTCCATAGTGACTTTAAAGGCAGCCTAAACTACACAGCAAGATTTTTTCTCAAAAACAAAACAAAACTAAACCAATATAAGGGCTAACAAAGAAACTAAATAAAAATCCTGATTGGTTGGCTATATCTACTATTTAAAATTTTATACACACACACACTTCAGTAATAGCCATAGCATTATGTCCATAGAATGTGAGACAACTGTGTCATGATGACTATCTTTCAGTAGAATCTTCTGGAGTTAAGCAAGTTACACCTTGACAAAGTCTCAAAATTTAAATTATCACAGATAAACATGAGGCAAAAGATTTATTTCTAAGCATTCATAAAGGTGAATAAACAAGCAGATGAAGTATAAGAGCTAGTGTTTCAGCTTTTCTTAGTTTATTTTTAGCTTTATTGGAACATTATATATACACATCATATCATGATCACATTCAATATTGGGTATTTGTACGAGTACATGACATGATTTAATTCTCATTTTTTCCCATTCCCCTGCTGACCCCACAACCCCCCACCCCCTAAATACACAAGCTTTGTTTTCCTTTTTTATTACCACAACATTTTTATACCCCTCATTACTCACACCTCCACTACATTTCTCTTTGAATATTTTCTATTTCACAATATTCATCATACATTCTAAAACTCATTAACATTTTCATTTTCTCATACCAGAGACCAAATATGATATTTACACATCTGGGACCTATTTGTTACGAGTATGTCCTGAAGGTATGTCTATTTGAGTATAAATGACACAAACTTATCATTCTTTAAGGCAGAGTAATACTCTCTTTTATAGACAAACCACGTCTGCTTTATCCTGTCTCCAGTTGATGGGCATTTGGGTTGTTTCCAAGATTGAGCTCTCACAAACTGAGCTGCTATGAACATGAGTGCACATATGTCACTATGATATGAGTCTTTTCATTCTTTTGTGCATATTCCTAGCAAGGCAATAGCACTGTCAAATGAGACCTTTAACTCTAGTTTTCTTAGGAATCTCCACACTGAGATTCACAGAGGTAGTACCATTCTACATTCCCACTAACAGTAGAAAAGGATTCCTTTTTCTCTGCAGCCTTTCCAGCATTTGTTGTTGGCTAATTCTGAGATAACAGACAATCTTTTTGGAGTGAGATGAAATCTTAGATGTTGTTTTTTATCTGCATCTCTCAAATGACCAGCGATGTTAAGCATTTCTTCAAATGCTTCTTGGCAGTTTTTATGTCTTCCTCTGAAAAGTGTCTGTTCATTTCACATGCCCATTTTTCAATTGGGGCTTGAAATTTGGGGAGACAGACTTTTTAAGCTCTATGTATTCTAGATAGTAGACCTTTATCTGAGAGACAGCTACTAAAGATTGTTAGTTGTCTTCTCACTCTGCTGATAGGTTCCTTTGCTGTGCAGAAGTTTTTAATAAAAAGGGATCCCATCTATTGATTTCTTCTGCTAGATCTTGTGCTATAGAGATTTTGTTCATAAAACCTTTCCCTAAGCCAATGTCTCTAAAAGTTTTACCCAACCTGCTTTGCAGCAGGTTTAGTGTTTGTTTTTACATTTAAGTCTAACCACTTTGATTTTAGTTTTGTACATGGTAACAGAAATAGATCTACCTTTAATCTTTGGCAGGTTAAAGCCCAATTTTTTCCAGCACTGTTTGTTAAAGAGATTACCTTTCCTCCACTGAGGATATTTGGCTCCTCTGTCAAAGATGAGGTGGCTTAGTGTATCTGGAGTTGTTTCTGGATCTTCTATTCTACTGATCCTCAGTTCTGTTACTTTGCCAGTACCATGCCATTTTTATCATAGTGGCTTTGTTGTAAAGTTTCAAGCTGGGGAAAGTGATACCCCTGGCCATGTCCTTGTTTCCTAGAATTGTTTTTGGTATTTTAGGTCTCTTGTGATTCTAAATGAATTTTTGGATAATTTTCCCTAGATCTGTGAAATATGCTATTGGGATTTCATTCAGGATTGGACTGACTCTATATAATAGCTGTGGGAGTATAGCCATTTTGAAGATGTTGGTTCTTCCTACCCAGGAACAATGGATGTTTTTCTATTTTCTGATAACTTCTTCCATCTCCTTTTTCAGAGTGTTGTAGTTTTCAGAATAGAGGAGTTTCACCTCTTTTGTTAGATTGATTCCTGGATATTTCATTTTTTTGGACACTATTGTGAAAGGGATTGACTTCGCAATTTCTCTCTCAGTGAGTCTGTTTGTGTAGACAAAGGCTATTGATTTTTTGAGCACTGACCTTGTATCCAACTACACTACTAAATTTGGTGATAAAGTCTAACAGTCTTTTGGTTGAGTTTTTATGATCCTCTATGCAGAGAATCATGTCATCAGCAAATGATGACAGTTTAACTTCTTCTTTACCTATCTTTATTCCTTTTATTTCTTTGTTTTGCCTAATTGCTGTGGCTAATGTTTCCAACACTATATTGAACAAGAGTGGTGATAGCAGACATCCTTGTCTTGTTCCTGATTTTAGTGTGAAAGGTTTCAGTTTTTGAGTATTAAGGATGATGCTGGCTGTTCTTTTCTTGTAAACAGCTTTTATTAGTTTGAGATATTCCTACAATTTTCTATAGGGTTTTGATTGTGAATGGGAGTTGGATTTTGTTAAATGTTTTTTCTGCATCTTTTGAGATAACCATACGGTTTTTGCTCTTGAGTCTGTTAATACAGTGTGCTACTTATTGATTTACTTAAATCACCCTTGCTTCCTTGGTATAAATCCAGCTTGATCAGGGTGTACGATTTTCTTAATAACCCTCTGTAGTCTGTTTGCTAATATCTTACTGAGGATTTTGCATCAATATTCATTAAGGAGATTAGCCTATAGTTCTCTTTTTTGGTTGGGTCATTTTTTGCTTTTGGAATCAAGGTAATGGTTGCTTCCAGGAATGAATTTGGGAGTACTGATTCCCTTTCCATTTCATTAAAGAGTCTGAGAAGTACTGGCATTAATTCTTCTTTAAAAGTTTTGTAGAATTCAGTAGTGAAGCCATCAGGACCAGGCCTTTTCTTTGTCGGTAGGTTTTTTATTATATTTTCAGTTTTACAGATTGATATTGGGGTGTTTAACATTTCCATATCTTCTTCACTGAACTTTGGAAGTTCATATGTATCTAGGAATCTATCCATTTCTTCTACATTTCCCATTTTATTGAAATACATATTTTCAAAATTTTATTATCCTCTGGACTTCCACTGGATCAGTGGTAATCCCCCCCCCCTTCATTCCTAATGGCATGGACTTGAGCCTTTTCCTTCTTTTGTTTGATAAGGTTGGCTAAGTGTCTGCCAATTTTGTTTATCCTTTCAAAGAACCAACGCTTAGATTTGTTGGCTTTTTATATTGTTCTCTTTGTCTTCATTGCATTAATTTCTGCTCTGATCCTTATAACTGCCTCCCTTATATGAGATTTGGGTTTGTCTTTCTTTTTATTAGTAGCTTAAGATTCAGCGTTAGATATTTTTTATTTTCTCTGTTTTACGGGTGTAGGCTTTCACTGCTATTAATTATTTTCCTCATAGAACTGTTTTCATTGTGTTCCATAGATTCTTGTATGTTGTGCTGGAATTATCATTTAATTGTAAGAACTGTTTAATTTCTTCTGTGATCCACTGGTTGGTCAGTGGTGTGCTGTTCAGTTTCCGAGTTTGTGATGATATTTGAATTTCTTTTGCCATTCAGCCCCAATTTCAAGGAACTATGGTCTGTCAGTATAGAGGGGATAACTTAGATTCCTTTGCATTTACTTAAACCTGTTCTATGAACTACCATGTTGTCTATCCTTTGAGCCTTTTCCTTCTTTTGTTTGATAAGGTTGGCTAAGCATCTGCCAATTTTGTCTACCCTTGGGGAGCTGTAGAGAATATAAATTGTGACTTTGTAGAGTGAAATACTCTATAGGCATCTATTAAGTCAATTTGTTCAAGAGTTTGGTTGAGCTCAAGAATTTCCTGGCTGAGTTTTTGTCTAGTCGATCCATCTATTTGTGAAAGCAGGGTATTGAAGTCCCCTACTACTATTGTATTGATGTTTATTTGGCTTTTCATGTCTATTAGTGTTTGTTTTATAAAGTTAAGTGCATTAGAATTTAGTGTATAACTATTTAAGACTGTTATTTCTTTCTCTTGAATTCTCTCCCTATATAAGAATGTAGTGGCCTTCTTTGTCTTTTTTTTTTTTTTTTTTTTTTTTTTTTTTTTTTTTTTTTTTTTTTTTTTTTTTTTTTTTTTTTTTTTTTTTTTTTTTTTTTTTTTTTTTGACACAGGGTCTTGCTTTGTAGTTCAGGCTGGCCCTGAGCTCACCATGTAGTCCAGGCAAGCCTCGAACTCAGCAATCCTCCTGTCTCAGACTCCCGAGTGCTGGGATTACAGGCGTGAGCCACCACGCCCGGCCTTCTTTGTCTTTCTTAATCAGATTTGTTTTGAAATCTATTTTAACTGCACATAAGATGGCCACTCCTGCTGTTTTGCAGTTTTCTGTTGCATGGAGAATTGTTTTCCATCCTTTTACTTTCAGTCTATGGCTTTCTTTTTGAATTAGGTGTGTTTCCTGTATGCAGCAGATTGTAGGATCTTGCTTCTGGATTCATTCTGCCAGTCTGTGCCTTTAATTCACATATTGAGTCCATTGGCATTAATGTTATGATTGATATGGACAGACTTAGAGCTGTCATGTTTTCCTGTTCTTGATTCTTTTCTTCTTTGCTTTTGCCCCTTCCCCATCAGTTTTTTGTTTAGCACAATGGGTTGATTCTGTTGGGTCTCATGGCTTTGTATCTGTCATTGTTTTTCTCCAAGATATTTGTTAGAATGTTTTGGACTGCAGGTTTTGTATTTGTAAAGTTTTTCAGGTGTTCTTGTCATTGAATTATCTTACTTCCTCCTCAATTTTGAAGGATAGTTTTGCAGAATATAACAGTCTACATTGATGTTTGTTCTCCTTCAAGACTTAAGACACTTCACTGCAGGCTCGCCTTGCACTGAGTGTTTGGGATGATAAGTCTGCTGTGATCCTTATGGGCTTCACTTTGTATTTTCTTTTCTCTAGCTGCTTGCAGTATTTCATTCTTTTTTTAATTTTTGTTTATCTGGAACCTATATAATTATATACCTAGGTGTAGATTGTTTTATATAATGACCATTTGAAGTTCTGTATGCGTGATACATCTGTGTGTCCAATTCTTTTCCTTTTCCTGTGAAGTTTTCTGCCATTATCTCTGTGAAGAGTCTTTTTTTGTCTTCTGCATTATCTCCTGCTTCCTCAGTGATGCCAATCAATCTTATGTTATTCTTCTTTGAATCATTTAGGAGCTGTTGGATTAATTTATCATGGTCCCTTTCTATTTTCCATAAATTATTCCTTTCCTGTTCATTGGCTGCCATCCTGTCCTCTAGGCCTGAAATTCCTTCCTGATTCATCCTAACTCACAAACTTTCACTCTCTTTCTTAATTTCCTGTACCTCTACTTATAGCTGTTTAAAGGTTCTATTGCTTTTGCTATCTCAGATTCTATCATGGCTCTGATCTCTTCTTTGGCTCTGTTAATTATATCATTTACCTCAGATGGTATCTCTGTCTTCAGCTCAGAAATCAGTTCTAATTCCCATTTTACTAGGTCTGCTTTTCTAACCATCTCAGAGAGTCCTGTTGGTTGAGCTTCCATAGGCTCCATTTCTCTTTTCCCTGAATTTCCCTGAGGTGGGGATCTTTGCATCTGAGATTTTGAGTTTTTCCTTATTTCTGAGCCTTTGTCCTTACTGGGTGATTTTGGCTTTATACCTAGGCTGCTGTGATCATATGTCTAGCCTAAGAACTAGCAACAGGATATATATAATACTCAGGCATCACCCTTTGGAACTAAAAAGTTTACCAGAGGGAGTTGGATGGTAGAGAGATAGGAGAGAAATTAGAAATAGAACTAGAGGATATATACAGATCATAAGACCCTGGGGGACTGATAGAGGCTAGAGGACAAAAGGACAGATTAGACAACATAAGACAGAATAGACTAACAGCAGTAAGGCCACTAACATCTATATTCACCCTTCTGTAATAGTATAGAAGAGAGAGAAGGGAAGACTATATGCATTAACTTAGGTAACAGATACTGACTGGAGAAATGAAGGTGAGTAAACTAAGGGAGAGTAGCAGCAATGGGCAGTTTTTCTTCTCTTGAAAAATAAGAGTGATTGAGAGAAGAAGGAAAAATCGAAGCTTGGACAAAATGCTTTTGACAGCAGAGGAATGAAGAATAGAAGAGTATGGAAGGGGGAAAAAGAAAAAAACAGCTACAACAATAGCAAAAACAAAACAAAACAATAACAAAAAGCAGAATTGAATGAAGTCTATTAACAACAAGATGTCAGGGGCGTGGACCTGCTGATTCCTGAGTTCTACTGGGGAATTGCAGGCTCCAAAGTTACAGGTGTCCTTTCCCCCAAAATGAGTCGAGGGTCCTGCAGGTGGCGCTGGGCCCAGAAATTCACCAATGGGGGAAGTTCACAAGGTTTGCTTAGCTCAGTAGGTGTCCCTTCAGTATGGCAGGTGGGGGAGGGGCTCCAACACAGTGGCATGGTGAGGCAAACCTGGACAGGAAGATGCAACGGCAGGAATGCTGTGTGTAGGTACCACTGCTGGTGCTCTTGGCAGGGCTCATAAATGCCATCTGGGCCAAATAACTTCTGTCCCTGGAGGGGTGGGCGGGGCTTCCTTGCTTGACTACAATGATCCTCTCTCTTCTCTCCGGAACCAAGTTTATGAGTGTTCAAAGCAGCAGCTGCTATGGTCCCATGGGTCCTTGCTCCGAGCCTGGAGCCAGTTCTCGGTGGTGTGCTTTTGGCCTGCAATCCCGTGATTCGGATGCCCCTCTCTCCTGGGAGTCCTGGCTCAGGGAAAGGGGACTCACTCCCTCATCAATTTCTTTTGCTCTCTTTCATACTTGCCTCAGATCTTTTTTTGTTTGTTTGCTTTTGTTTTTGAGACAGGTTCTCACTTTGTAGTTCAGGCTGGCCCTGAGCTCACTATGGAGCCCAGGCAAGCCTTGAACTCAGCAATCCTCCTGCCTCTGTCTCCCAAGTGCTGGGATTACAGGAGTGAGCCACCACACCAGGCATGTTTAAGCTTTTTAAGACACTGTCTTTTAATCTGTAAAATGGGTTTAACAAAATTTACCCTTTTTAAGGTTGTTTTGAGGACTTCATGAAAAGTACACAGTATTTGGCTCAGTGATATTTGCTTTTTATAAATATTTGATTTTTATTTACTCTAAAGAGAACAAAAGATATAACACAATAAACTATACAGTATAATTCACATTCAGTTAAAGTTCTAAAATTGTAAAAGAGCAAGGGAATGAAATCTTCATGTATATAGTCAGTCCTTAGCATCTTCATTCATGGATCCAAATCATAAATCAACCAACCACAGAATTAAAATATTTTAAATAAATTGCAGCTGTACTTAATTTGCACAGACTTTTCCTTGTGAGTATTCTAGAAACAAAACAATTTACATACCATTTTATTGTCTTAGATATTATGAGATGCTAGAGATGACTCAAAATATTACTGGCAGTGTGCTTTTTCCTTCTATATTCTTGTGCTGTTATTTCATACCAGTGTGTAAGGGCTCTACAGCTATTCAGCCTGATATCACCTCATACACCTGCATAATCTTCACTCTCTGTGGCTCAGTTTCCTCATGTGTAATTATAATTGGAACCCTTATATCTCACATCTTTCCCATTTTATTTGTTGCTGCCTGGCTGCCTTTTAAGATTCACTAGATAACTGACCAGTAGCTCGTTTCTTCATCTTCCAGTGCTAATAGCACAATCTCCAAACGTTCATCTTTAAGCAACCACGAGCTGTACAGGGAATACTATAGCTACTGAGCAACCTTAGGAGGGGCTGCGGATCTAGAGAACTTAAGGTCTTTGTTGGGCAGAAACTTGAAATCTCTTTCCTCTGAACCCATAAGTACTCTACTATTTCATGGCCACAACTTTTCATACAACTTTTACCTATTGAGATGTGTTTAGTTCTTTTTATATTCTATGCTCTAATTTGTTTGCTCTTACCAACTTTGAAACAATTATTTAAACACCAAGGATAAGACATGCATTCTATAGAATACATTATACAGAAGCATATTCATCTCCACTGTATAATTACTCTTATACATCTTATAAGGCAGACTTTTATTGACAGACAGATGACAGTTCCTGCATCCTAAGCTTTGATAACATCCGACACTTGATAAGTACTTTTTCAGTAAGTTAATTAGCATACGACTGGTTGATTGCTAGTAGTCCACCATGCATGCTTCCCAGTCTAGTCTTCTTTTACAGAAAACTAATTTTCCTTGGGTATATTTTTTTATAACCCTTTATTGCATTCTTATATCCTATATTCAAATGCGAGCTACTCAAGAAAAAAACTGTCTCCTTCAACCTCATTTTCATATTTGTAACACAGAATCTGGTCATTTCAAGGTACCAAGTAAATACTGAATGAATGAATGATAGCATTTATTATCACATCTGTTTTTCCATTTTGTTTACTCAGTATAATTTATGACAGAATCAGTCTCAATCTTCAGTGGCTTTTACCTTCACATTCATCCTAAACCCCACTTGAGGTTTCTTGGCTACATATTAGCCAATGACTCATCTAAGAACACATTGACAAAGCTATTATGTTCTCTAAATGGACTTTCTGTGATAGCCAAAATATATATATATATATATTTTTTTTTTCTGCTGTGCTTTACTGATTTTTCGTAAATACTGGTTTTATGAAACTGTGATCCTTCTTCACTAACCAATATCTAGCAGCAGATTCCTGTGGAGATAATTTGGCAATTTCACTGCCTGGGGATAATTGAGGATGATTTCACTTCCCACCCGCCCTGCAAAAACTGGATGCAAGCAGAATGAGTAGGATCAATGTGTGCATCTTGTGAGCATCCCTCCCCTCCTGTTTCATCCTCCCTGCTTGCTGAATGTAGATATTTTTGTGGTGAGATATCCTAGATAATGAAAATGTTTGGAAATGACAGAGCAATAGGATAGAAAGATTTGGATGCTTATCACAGTGAACCTAAAGTCTAAATTCATATAATTAAAAGCAGATTTTTCATCAGATTACACATCATATTCTTCTTATCCTCTGGTTGAAATCCAAGTACCAGAAGGGTTATGCCAGACTGATTCTAGCACCTCCACCAAGTCAACCCCAGTAAACTGAAGACAATACATTCCAATTTATACACATGCAGAGTGTACAGCACAGGATGTTTTTTATTTGTTTCTTCTCTTAATGGGTAGAGATTAAAATGGTTTACATCTTTTGCCCAGTGCTCACTTGGCAGATGAATTCTACTATTCAGTACTAGAATTTTTTTTATAGCATCACATGACACAGGTTAAAGAATAGGCCCCATTAAAAAATTTCTATAAACTGGGTGTGGTGGCTCACGCCTGTAATCCCAGCACTCGGGAGGCAGAGACAGGAGGATTGCTGAGTTCGAGGCTTGCCTGGACTCCATAGTGAGCTCAGAGCCAGCCTGAACTACAAAGCGAGACCCTGTCTCAAAAAAAAAATTTCTATAAGCCAAGGCTTCCCACTGTCCTCCTGTGATGGCACAGAAAAGCACACTGGGACAGTGGTCTGACTGCTATGACCACAGTCTGAACTCCAATGGAGGATTTGACTTTTCTGTGAGCCTATGTTTCACAGGTCTAGCACAGGAAGCACCTTCAGTGCTTTGTGCCAGGCAGCCTCAGGGAGGGACCAATTGCTTATACAAACTGTCAGAGAAATCCAAGAATTTGTGTGCTTTCATCTACCTGTCAAAGGGAAGAAACCAGCAGTCCCACAGGAAATTGTGCTTCAGTATTATCTTACCCACTGGGAGAAGGAGGCAACTTATACTCCTTCTTTCTATCCCAGCTGTATTAATTCAGTCTACCCAGAGGCTACAAGGCCAATCTAGGTTTGATACTCTCTGTACAATCAAAAGGACATATAATAGCCTTGGAATGTCAACTTTAAATATGTCCATTAACTCAGAACTGTGCACAAAAGTATCTATAGACTGAAGGGAATACAAACCCAAAATCAGACTTAGGTAATACATTTAATAGAAATAGTGTTTCATACAATAAATCTTCTAGTAAAACAGGGGTTAAGTCACCATACTGGAGATATCAAAGAGAATTTAAAACAAGATTTTACATGTGATCATTAAAACAGCATAGGCAATGAACTGTAATTCATCTCCTTAAGTAATAGGAGGATTGATTTAAACCAATAAAGACTAAATTATTCTAAGGTTGTTATAACTTTATTCTCTTTCATCTTCATATATTTATTATAGAAGTCTGCTTCTGGGAGAATAGCACTAACTTTTTAAAAAGATTTTTTAGGTTAAAATAAAAACACTGTCAAAATGAGAAATTGAAAAAGAATTATAGATATAGTTTGTGAAACTCTCCAGAGTTTTTATTATCAGACCTTACAGTTGGGACACTGGAGAGGATTCTGGCACTGGACAATTTCACCTCCACCAACTTTAAATGTAATGGAAAGGAAAGGAAGATGAAAATTAAGAATACTAAAGCATATGGAATTTTGAGGTAAGAGATTAAATCTTGAGTTACAGAAACTAATGGATATGATTGTTAACATGCTCAAAATACAAAGGAAGAGAAGTGATCAACATAACACAAAAACTATTTTGTCTTTACACATTCTCCATTTTATACCTAAATTGGTCCTGAAATAAAAGAATTTTCAGGATTTTTCTTCCATAAGAGAAAGGGGTGGCTCAGGGAACAACTACTGAATTATTAGTGTCATGGTATTTCAGTACTAATCTGCCAAAAAGCCACCTCTCTCTTGAGGCTTCTTTCTTCCCTAACTGGTTTGAAGCCCTCCAGAACAGGGTTGGGCCTCCTTATTGGTGTTCATGATTGGATCTCAGGCAGACACACTCCAAGGATGAATACTGAATTAAATAAGAATATAGATTAAGGGTAAGGTGGTGTTTACATTAATCTCAGTGAGAGACATTTCATGGTTTGGTTAAAATAAAGATTTGATTTGGGATCAATTTAGCTCACATGTAAAACTTGACAACTTTGCTTTTAAATTTCACATATAATCTGGAAGTATTAACAACATGTGTCACAAGCTTAAAGTCTATATTATGATCCAGAAGTAGAATGTAAAATTCAAAGTGACTTCTATAACTCTGCTTCAAGTTCAAATAAAAACAAAGCACAAATCCATCATGAGAAACTATCAATAAGGGAAATAAGTCATAAACCTAAAAGATTCACCAAGAGATGTGGAAGGGAGAACACTAGATAGTGATCTTCACTGATAGACCCTTAATTCTTTCAACAAATCATTAATGCATATGCTTCTGTAGAGAAAAATACATATCTACATTATAGGACATAACAAAGCCTGACATAACTATTTATTATCATTATAAGTCTCTATTTAAGATACAATAGGA
This sequence comes from Thryonomys swinderianus, assembly GCA_004025085.1. Lineage (NCBI taxonomy): Eukaryota > Metazoa > Chordata > Mammalia > Rodentia > Thryonomyidae > Thryonomys > Thryonomys swinderianus. The sequence continues at coordinate 31,860 of PVIC010000711.1, read as the reverse complement.
TGAAGGGCCATGGCATGGAATAAATTCAGTGACTGATTTGAAATGTGAACCACTTTATCAAACACTTGAATATTTCTCTTCCTAAAAGTTCCATTAATCTAATATTTTCAGGGAGACAAAATATATATGTGTATTTAAATATTGCCTAGCTTAAAGTAGAAAATGACACTTAGTTTTATAATAAATTAAAACAAATACATTCTAGTAAAGTACTCCCACATTCTGATATAGTCCTCCATACTATGCTATTCAAGGACAGTCATATATTTTGTTAATTTGAGATCTTACATACAGAAAAAGGACTTGTTCTTAAAACAATGCTCAACCCAAAGCCATACACACACACACACACACATTTATGTGTGTAATTAACATATGTGGTTTGATGACATAATACAGATAACCTCATCTGTTAGTCAGTATGAAAGCAATTATTTAGATACATGATTATAGGTTTGTGGCATTGCTTCCTTAAACCTTACTTATATGATAGCAAGTTCTGTAAAGCTGCTATGAAACTATAAGCTATTAATGAAAGCTGATAATTATCGTTGCAGCTTGGGGTCCTGGGAAAATGCAGGGAAATATATAAAGTGTAAATACGTCTCTTACCTACAAGAAGATTGTAATCTTATGGAAGAAAGAAAGGGTCCAATTTTTTTGAGAAAAGGTCTCGCTTTGTAGTTCATACTGGCCCTGAGCTCACTATGTAGCCCAGCTAACCTTGAACACACAAAAATCCTTCTGCCTCTGCCTCCTGAGTGGTGGGATTACAGGAGTGAGTCACCACACCTGGAACTGTGGTATGTGGTTACCAGAGATCAAACTCAGAACCTTGCAATTGCCAGGGAGGTGCCAGAACCACTGAGCTAAATCCCTGGCCCAGGATCTAACTTTTAAAAATTGTATTATCAAAAAGCATTGTCTTATATTTTAAGTAATAAATATAACACCTGTATAAAAACAAGTTTCAGCCAACAAATCAGTTAACTAATATTTGCTCCTGTTAAAACAACTGTGGAAAACTATAGAGAAAACTTCTCTGCAAAATGTTTTAAGATCTTTTATATATCAGCCTTGAACTACTATCATTTCCCCTTTACCACCCTCTCCCTACTGTACTGTGTCCGACAGCCAAAAGAGAAAAAGCCCTCCTTCCCATACTCTTTCATGCTCTTCTCTTCAGTTAACACTGTCTAACTCCACTTCCCAGTGTAATTTCCCTAAAGCAAGATAACTGGTGTTTGCTCACACTTGTGTTCTCTTTTACTGGGGCACATGGCTAAGACATGTTCTAATATCTTGTGTAATTAGATGTGGCCATGTGTTCAAGAAAATGGAATGTGAATGGAAGTGAAGGGGACTACCTCTTGGTCTTGCCTACACAAATTTCCATCTGCAGACTTTTTCTTTTTTTCTGAGACAGGGTCTCGCTTTATAGTTCAGGCTGGCCCTGAGCTTACTATGTAGCCAAGGCAAACCTTGAACTCAGCAATCCTCCTGCCTCTGCCTCCTGTGATTATAGGCATGAGCTAGCACACCCTGCTGCAGATTTCTTATTCAGCAGTCTGAAAGAAGAAACAGTGGGAGGAGCCCATGTCCTTAATTTATTCTGTGGAACAGAATCATCTTTGTTTCTCTAGGTCTTCTTTAAGCCACTGATCTGTGATATGATTGAGAAATAAATTGTTATGCCACCGAGATTTGGAAGTCTATCTCTTATAGCAGCTAGCATTATTTACTTTAATAAGTCCAGTTATCATTTAGTCATAGATCAAACTTTCCTCCTCTGCAAAGTTTCTTCACTCCCTCAGGCAGAATTAATCACCCTTTTCATTGTGTTCCCATAGCATTCATTATGTATATTTATTATTTATTGCTGTCTAAATCATTTATTAGCTTGTGAGCTACTCAGGTAAATGTTTATTTTCATCTGTGAACCCTAAATACCTAGCCCACAGGAGGTATTCAATGAAGGTTACCAAAAGTTTTTAATCATTGACAGTATTGAAGAAAGTTGCATTGATTTAATAGAACATTTATGCATGAATTTTACTTAGAAAACATTTTTCTTTCTAATGGTTGGTGAAAAAATGCTACTGGAACTAGTAATGTACTCATTTTACTTAAATAGCATGCCTATACAGTATATTCTTGGAAAATTTGGTTAATTTTTTCTTCCCTTTTCAATGCTTCGCAGTGTGAATTATCAAACTCAACCACATAAATTCATCTTCTCTTGCTCTGACTCATAATGGCTCCTCAGAGCTTAAGTGACAACCTGCTGATAAATAATTATGATCTGTTGTGATTTTTCAGAATAGTTTTATTTTTCTTTGCATAAAGGAAAACAGACTGATGGATGTACACATCTGGTACCCATTCAATAATAATCCAGAATATGTATGTCCAGTAAGGTGGGGTTCAGCCATCACTCACTGCATTATAGAGAATAAATATAAAGAATAAATGCCTACACGGGCCGGAGGGTTAGCTCAGTGGTTCCGGCACCTGCCTCGCAAGCGTAGGGTCCTGAGTTCGATGCCCGGTAACCACATATAATGCTGGGCGTGGAGACTCACGCCCACCAACAATCAACACTGCATACCACAATGCCGGGCAAGGTGGCTCACGCCTGTAATCCCAGCACTCGGGAGGCAGAGACAAGAGGATTGCTGAGTTCGCGGCGGCTTGCCTGGGCACCATAGTGAGTTCAGGGCCAGCCTGAACTACAACGCGAGACCCTGTCTCAAAAAGCAAAAAAAAAAAAAAAAAAAAAAAAAAGAATAAATGCCTACAAATCACTCTGTTCTTTCCAAAGGCAAAAAATGTGGGAAAGTACCTTAAAATCATGATCTGTATCCAGTCAAAGGATAACCAGTCAGTGGTTTCCAACAGGAGATACCATGAATAACATGGTATCTTAAAAAAGAGAGGTAGAGGATAATAGTAATGATTTCATAGATCAAAAGGAATAGTGGGGGGGTACCAGACACAAATCTTATGTACATTTTTTTGTATTCCCTTGGCCAAGCTTCCTCCCACCTGGGGTGAAAGTTTCCACCACTAATATCATTTGTTCTGGGGGTGTTGAATGTCTCCTTCCAGCTGCTGCTGGGCAGGCGGACCCATCAGCCACACACCTGGAGTTTCTGGCTTCTGCAACTCACACACATGAGGGCTATATCCCACATAACAGCTGGAGAGGCCCAGTGCAACTCAGAAGTGCGGGGGGGATCAACTCCCTGAGGTCTGACCCCAAGAGACAGACAGAAGTGAGCTGAACAGATGAATGTTCTCACTTCTATTTTAAGCATGATTCTGAAGCATCTGTCCAGAAAAATTCCACATGGTGAGTGAATGTAGCTGTCAAGCAACTGACTGTGCTCCGTGGTGGTCCTACAAAGTGGAGAACAGCTCTGGACCCATGGCTTCCCACTGCTTTCCTTCCTCTTTTTTCTCCTCCCCAATTTTTTCATTTTGTGGTAATGCACATGTAACACAGAACTCACTACGTGAATGATGTTTAAATGTATAGCCACATAAGGTTCTCTATCTTCACATTGTTGTGCAGCAGTTCTCTATAATTTTTTTCTTTTTGTAAAACTGAAACTCTCTGTTCTTTGAACACTCCTTATATCCTTTCCCCATTGTCCCTGGCAACCACTGGTCTGTCCACTGTTCTCGGATTCTGACTACTTTAGAAATCTCTCGCAAGTCCCATAACATTTATTTTTTTTGTGATTCCTTCCCCTTTTTCTTCACTTCACTGATCTGTATTTATATATTCCAAATATGGTATTGGTATTGCAATACCTGCCTCAAGCTAGTCTCTAGAAAATTCTGGTTATGACAGTGCCCTGAATCACTTGGATGTTACAATTAATTTAAAAGTATGTATCATATAATAACACGATTTCATAAGCATGCTTTCTAATAAGTACCTGGTTAATATAGTACAAGTTTTTAGTTGTAGGTATTAGACCAGCAATAAGAGCATCAAAAATGGTGTGATGGTGGTGGCAGGAGTCATAGTGATGGTGGTATTAATAGCATGATGGTAGAGGTAGTTAATGTTAACTGAGCTCTTTGACCAAGGCACTGTGTGCCATTTCACTTCATCATAAATGAAACAGAATTATAGATAGATAGATAGATAGATAGATAGATAGATAGATAGATAGATAGATAGATATAGATAGATAGATAGATAGATAGATGATAGATAGATGGATAGATTGAGATGAGATGAGATTCACTTCATCACCACATAATAACTGAAGCTACCAAGGATAACTAATAACTTGATTGAGGCCATAAAGTCAAGAAATGGCAAGCCTGGGTTGCAGTCTAAGCCTTTCAGTCCATTAACAATGTGATCTGTAAGTAACTGCTTTTGTCTCATATAGGCAAATCAATATAAGTCCTCCTGTGGGCCACAAACTTTTATAATTACTTGACATACGTTTTTTGTTATTGTCACAGCTCTAAAATAATTTTATGAAATGAAAAAGCCTCTTTAATACATAAATTCTTTCCATTACTTTTCCCAGAACAAATCCAGCAAGAAAAAAACCCTTTCCTATATATTTTATTACATACATAAAACAAAATTTATGAAATCTGTAAGAAAAAAATATTCATTTATAAACATACTTAGTTTGAGAAAGTAAAATTTAAAAAATATTCCTGAAAACAGAAGTGCATTGTGAAGTTGCCTTGGGAAAAAAAAATACATACACAACAAGGCTGTAAATGTTATAAACATTCTGTACATCTGTTTGATCTGGAATTTGTTTCAATGTTTGTGCTGCATCCCCTTAATGAGCATCCGTTTTTACACCCAAACTAGCCTAGAGCACCTCCATGACATTGATTAGATTATCATATACTATAATTCACGAGAGCTCTAAAGAACCTCTGAAATTACCACTAGGTATAGGATGACATAGTACATTGCTTAAATTTTCTTAGGTTTTTAAATCCATACACTAAAACTGACTTGACAAAATGATCTCTGCTTCTTTCCTTTGCACTCCATGAACACAATCTGTCATTCGTGCTTTATGAACTCACTTTTTACAGTTAGCTCCACCCCAGCCCTTTTCTCTGGATAGCACTGTAGCAGATCCTATATTAGTCAGCTTTTTAATTCCTGAAACACAATGCCTCACCCCACAACTTAAAGGAGGAAATATTTATCCTGGTTCACAGTTTTAGTGGGTTCAGTCCACAGCTGGCTGTCTTCAAAGCAAAAATAACATCATCCAAAAAACTGTCTGCATAAAGCTATGGCAGCCAGAAGCAGAAAGGGAAAAGAAGTAATAGAAGCCATACACCTTTCCATATCATGCCCATGATGATGAACCTCTTCCAACTAAGACCAAGGTCCACAACATATTTAACTACTAAACTCCTGAATGGATATATCCACTGATGAACATAATACCCCCCAGATCAGTTACTTACAAAACACGTAAGACTTTTGGGCAGCATTTTAAATCTAAACCACAACAATCTGTCTCTGGTCCCCTCATTTCACAAAATATGTTTAGTCTATCTATAGTTATAAGACTTTCACCACTGCTGAAAGCCCATGTCCAAAGTATCCTCTGAGACCCAAGGCGGGCTGTTAATAGCAAACCCTGTTAAAGCTAAAAAGAAAATTAAATATTTCCAATTACAATGGTTTAGGGTAAGCACTGTCATTAATTATAAAAGGGAGGAATAGGTGAGTACAAAGTAGTTAGACCAAAGTAAGATGGAAACCTACCAGGACAAACATTAAATATGTAGCTGCAAGTCAAGTAATAGGTCTTTTGTATGTGCACATCATTTCTCTACTCAAAAATTTAACTGGATACGCATTCTATCTTCCAAACTGGATACATACATCTTTGACATCCAATTCCGTACCTGCCATGGTTAGGTGTAGACTCCTCCCTTATACCTTTGCTCTCCCTTATTTCTGCTTCTGTTTACATTTTCCTTATACCTAAAATGAAGACCCCCACTGGCTTACCCTCAAGACTCTGCTTTAGAACCCTTCTCCAAGGCTCCAGATGAAACAAATCTTGGTCTCCTTTCTCAACTAAATGTGATTTCTGCTTTTCTCTGATCTATGTCCCACTAGGATTTTGCCTCTCCTACGATGTCAGCTAGATTTGTTGCAATGAAAAGCTTCTTAAGACAAGTTTGTTGTTATTACCTTTTCTTTGGAGTTGAGCATGCAGCAGGGCTTATAACTGGGTTTTGTTTTTTGTTTTTTTTTGGGTGGGAGTTGAAGCTGCGAAGCATCAATCATTCTTTTGGTGTTTATAAGGATTTTAGGTGTTTAAGAAATTGAATTTTAGAGGAATCCTGTGGCTAGAAGATTACCATCTCAGCTTTCCTGAGTCTCTGTGTTTTGTTAAACAGCTGAAGAAAAGAGAGGAAACAAAATGTTGCAGCAGGGAAGGTACCGACTCCGCAGCCAGACTGCCTGCAGTGAATCTGGGCTCTGTTCATCCTAATGATCATGTAAATTTGGGCAGATTGTGTTATTTCTCTCTGCCTTGGTTTCCTCATTTATAAAACCCTAAACGATGTTACCTACCTTGTATAGTTTTGAGAAAAATAAATAGCTAAAATCTGTATAGCACTTGACTCCTTACTTGGCACATAACTGAACTAAAATAACATAATGGGTGTCATTATTTTTGTTCTTTTCATGATATCACATCCTACTTTGAGATACAAGAGGTCTTTTTTTTTTGAAGAGATTTAAACTTGTTCACTAAGAGTGTTAGGTATTATGGTTTAACTGTCAACAGGGGGTTCTTGAATGTGAGCAATTTTATGTGGCATGGAGAAAATTTCTTGCTACATAACCATGTCAGTGGTACCATTTTTTGCTGTTCAGAGAAGACTATCAGGGATAAAGATCTCAATCCTTAGTCAGGGGAGCTAACAGGGAAAGAAGCGGCAGGGGACTTGAATGATGTCTGCAGTCTTCATTTTTCTATTAACTAATATTAACATTTTTCACATTTTCCTCTTATTTTAAATTTCACATACTATACACCTTAAAATCTGTAGCTAAATATCTGCTTAAAACTTTCACATTTACACTGGAATATAGAAGAGAAATGAAACAATGTCCCTGCCTTCAGAAGTCATATTTATTTGAAAGACAGATATAAAAATATACAACTTCACAGCAATGTGTGGAATGCCTTAATAGGAGCATATACAATGTGCAAGGGTTCTACAGACTGATTCCACCCCGGAGATTGGCCTTACAGAAACATGTAACAAGTTAACAAACAATACTGATCTATTTCATTCCATCATTCCCTGTCTTTAAAGTATTTTATGTCTGAGTCTGTTAGAAGAAGGTACTGAAGTACAGATAATAGTGATCATCATTTTCTTGATTTTCTGTTTACAGAAGCCGAGTCAACACATCTTCTTCTACTGTTGTAAACTGCAAAGAAAATTACTTGACTTTTTCTTTTAAACTGTTGCTTTAAAATGCATCAGTTCAGGAGGCAGAATCAAGAACACTGCCAACTCTGAGTCCAGCCTGAGCTACACATTGAGTTCAAGGCCAGCCTAGAATATACATAGTGAGATGCTCAGAGAGAGAAAGAGAGAGAGAGAGAGAGAGAGACAGAGACAGAGACAGAGACAGAGACAGAGACAGAGACAGAAACAGACACAGAGAGGGAAATTGTATCATTAGATTTCTGTCATTAAGTTAATCCCTGCTATTTTGAAGGCAGATCCTAATAAATTTTCCAATGTCCATCATCAGACTTAGAATTTCATGCCTTTTACTCTAAATTTCACTGACTACAACTTCAACAACTGTTAGTAGTCTTCCAGATCAGCCTAGTGATTTACACTTTTTTTTTTCTTACCTCCAGTTTACCTCAAACAAGTTAGTCATTTGCGGGCTTGAACTGATTTTCCATCTATTTTACTTCACTCAAGCTGTCTAGTCTTTAAAAATAAGCTCCACCTCAGCCATGCTTTCTGTCAGAAAATTACGAACTACTATCAGTCTGACCACAGTCAATAATTCCCCAGGACTCAGCTTGACAAGGAAAAGAATGAAGTGAAAGAAAACTAGACGCTTGCCAGCATGACTGTTAAATGTCAGCTATTTGGGAGTTTATCCCCACATGAGACATTTCTTTTGTGCTGTGAGTACGATTACTGCAAAAAACATGACAACATAATAAAGCCATGGAAGACAACCCCGTCGTTACTGCTGCAGGAAATAAAACATAGATTAATGTCACCAAGGCACATGTCGGGAGGGATAATGATGATGTATACAAATGAACCTTCTCATCCCTGACAAAGAACTTAAGTACCACCTAAAACCGAATAATAATCACATACAAATTTCCAATGACAATGCTATCTGCTAAGCATCTATTATGTTCTCATGTTTTCAAAGAGTTTGTTTTATGTTTTTCTTTGAAAAATCTCCCAAAGTCTCCCCACTTGGATTCAAGTGACACAAATTGCAAAGTGGTGCAGCAAGCTCTTACAATGCCTAACAAGGCAAGTGCAGCAGCCTGCCATGGACAGCTAGGAGACATCACGCCTCCCAGAGAGATTCCATGTGCCAAGACAACAGTGCAGCTGTGGGGAGAAAGGCAAGGCTGATGCAGACCATGCAAAGAGGCCATTTGGCTGCCCAAGTCAAAACTGGATATAAATAATCATTTGGGAAAATAATTCTGATTGTATTTCTGGCCACAGAAACCTAGTCAGAGTGAAAAAAGAGGGGGGTGCGGAGAGGAATATGTACTCTAGTTTGAATTCTAAATACAGAAGGAACAAGAATTCCTTTATCTTGGCTCCAGGCTACAGCCAGCCACCTTATTATTAATTATAATCGTAAAGCAGTTTGGTTGAAAAATCATGTTCCGAACAGTCAACTCAATTCATGGTAATGCCAAAAAAGCACAATTAATGACAAAATAGTTTTTTCTAACAGTTACTGCTGTATTTGTATTGATATATTTGGGCAACGAACAGGGTACAATTACTGAAACTACTTATGATTTTTCAATTATGGGTAAATTCTAAATGGTGTAGTTATTGAAATTCATTAAATTTCAGGTTTTTTGAGAGGATGAGGGATGGGAAGGGAGCTTGCGTTTTCTCTTTTCTTGTTATTCTTTCTTGTGGGAATGAGGTGTCATCAGGCAGAAAGAGCATCACTGGAATTTGAGCTAAACCCTTCCTCTCTTGTCTGCTCTGTAAACCTACTGCTGGTGTCTCCTATCTGTAAAAAGCAGAGTAGCTTAAGAAGTCTAGAAAATGTAAGAGTAGCAACAATATTACTAATAAGCCAATACTTATTTTGTGCTTTCTACATTTCAGACACTTTTAAATCCTGTATGCAAGTTAAATCATATAATCCTTGCAAAAACTGTATGAAGTAGTGTTTATTATTACATTTATTGGATAAATAAGGAAAATGAAAGATATATATGTACATATACAGTATATACACGAAGTCAATATTATTATTATTATTGTTTTGGTTTTTAAATCAGAATTTTGCTGTGTAGTTCAGGCTGGCCTTGAACTCATGACCCTGATTCTCCTGCCTCAGGCTCCTAAGGGCTGGGATTACAGACATGAACCATCGCATCTGGCCAAATATTATTTTTTTTTTTTTTTTGAGACAGGGTCTCGCTTTGTAGTTCAGGCTGGCCCTGAGCTCACTATGGTGCCCAGGCAAGCCTTGAACTCAGCAATCCTCCTGTCTCTGCCTCCCGAGTGCTGGGATTACAGGCGTGAGCCACCACATCCGGCATTGTGGTATGCGGTGTTGATTGTTGGTGGGCGTGTCTCCACGCCCAGCATTATATGTGGTCACTGGGGATCGAACTCAGGTCCTTGCGCTTGCGAGGCAGGCGCCAGAACAACTGAGCTAACCCTCCAGTCCAAATGTTATTTTCTTATAGTTTCAGCAAGTGTAGAACTGAAGACAGAGCTTCATATCTCACAAAGTATCCACCCTTCACTGAAAGTGTGAGCTTCCTCAGTGATGGGACAGGCTTCTAGTCATAACTTGTTCCTCTAACTAGCGATGATATTTAATAGAACAAAGAACTCTTACACTTAAGACTTTAGCATCACCTTGGGTGTTGTTTCTTTTGAATGAGCTCCAGCCTGTTATGATGGAGAGCTCCACATCTCAAGCTCCCACATTCATTCACATCGTGACAGTGTTTGAAATGGCTTCTCCTCCTTCAAATGCGCCAGTAGTTTTACTGACATCACCAGTGTTGAATGCCCTGACTCCTCACACTTTAGCTAAAACACATTAGAAACAAGAGCTATGTGACATTTTTGATTTGTTGAAAGACCTTAGGTGAGAGGTGCTGAGGATTTTCTTTTGTAAATGGTGTGAAAACTCACTGCCCTTACTTAATTTCAGGGAAAGGAGAATACATTGCACTTGAAGGAAGAGTCACGGGGAGAAACAGGACAAGTAGAAAGAAGCAGGGAAAGAGGAAGTGAATGCAAAACTAGGATGTCCTTAGATAAGCAATGTGTAGGCATAGTTGATCTTCACAGTTTGACATCACCCAAGGTTATTTTTCTGGTACATGAGAAAAATAGTTCTAGTAACTTGGATAATATCCATTATCCAAAATGCTTGGCACCAAAAGTGTTTCTGATCTTGAAAGTTTTAGATTTTTTTAATACATGATGAGATGTCTATGCTGAAATTCATTTACATCTCTCTTTTCAAGTAAACCCCTGAAATTCATTTAAATCTCTCATACATAGCCTGAAGGTAATTATTACATGCAATATTTTGAGTGTTTCTGTCTTTTGACTATGTTCCATCATGAGATCAGGCTTGGAATTTTCCTCTGTAGAATCATATTTGCACTCAAAAGTCTCACATTTTCAAGCACTTTAGAGTGTTGGAGGATGGATGCTAAACCTGTGCTACCATCCATCTTTCAGTGTCCCAACATTCACCCTTCTCCAGATCTCTCATCATTGTTGTTCTTGTTTTTTACTTTCTACTATGAAAATACACTCACAGAAAGCACCAGCAGCTCATCCACACTGAGATGTGAATGTGGGCAGCTTGAGTTATTAGCAACATCCGAAGTTTGTTTGTTTGTTTGTTTAGAGACAGGGTCTCACTTTGTAGTTCAGGCTGACTCTGAGCTCACTATGTAGCATAGGCAAGCCTTGAACTAAGCAATCCGCCTGTCTCTGCCTCCCGAGGCCTGGGATTACAGGTGTGAGCCACCACGCCCAGCCAGCCAAAGTTTATTTTTAACAGAAATGAAAGATTTAAAGGACTGAAGCTCTAGGTGTTTGAATTTCCCACACAAACCAGCAACTGGCTATATTTTGGGATCTTTGAGGCCTTTATCAGGACCAGCCTAAAATCCTGGGGCACCCCTAGATTTTGTTTAAAATCACACAGAGGATTTTCAGATCTCTACACATGGCTTCTCTTTTGAGAAGTGGTTCCCATTCTAGGTAGATTTGTCCCTCAGCACACTGCACACAGCACACACACCTTCACTAAACCACTTGCTGTGTTATTTTAACTTTCAGTTCACAGGACTGTATTTCTTGCCTGAGTGTGAGTGCCTTGGAAGTAGACACTGCATCTTGGTTACCTTTGTATTCTCAGCATTTTTTATTAGGCCTACATGGCTTCCATTTCTTCTACACAGCTGCTATGTAAGGAATCAAGCACACTAGGAATGGCCTTACTTTATTGATCTTATGTGTAGTAGAGAGATGAAAAAGTACAGGAAATTCTCAGGGTACTGATACACTTTGACTTAAAGGTCAATTATTGAAGTCAATCTTTTTTATGAAGTTAAAAATTTGTTGATGGTGTATTAGTAATATTTATCTAAAGGAGGTTGAATGTGTTCTTCAATGTACACCCAAGCAAGTAATTTTGAAAAAGTAGCTGCAGAAAGCTCTACCCCCTGTGATGCAGACATTCCCTGGGTGAGCAAAAGAGTGAAGTGGATGAAAGCATCATCCTCATTCCCCTTTTCTATTGGAACTGTTGACTCATTAAAAATAGATTAAGTTTGAGTACTTTTAAGCTGAGGGAAATTCAACACTCTATGCATCGAAATTTAAATATATTTTTATAAAACTTGAGTGACTTCAAGGTGAAC